>CM074303.1:3613366-3905233 GCA_037194245.1 Opsariichthys bidens
CTGGCGTCTGAGTCGGACTGGAGCTCTCTGCCCTTTACCAATCCAGCCACGGGCCCATCCATCTGGCCCATCAAGACTCACTCTCATTTCATCGGTCCATAAAACCTTAGAAAAATCAGTCTTGAGATATTTCTTGGCCCAGTCTTGACGTTTCAGCTTGTGTGTCTTGTTCAGTGGTGGTCGACTTTCTGCCTTTCTTACCTTGGCCATGTCTCTGAGTATTGCACACCTTGTGCTTTTGGGCACTCCAGTGATGTTGCAGCTCTGAAATATGGCCAAACTGGTGGCAAGTGGCATCTTGGCAGCTGCACGCTTGACTTTTCTCAGTTCACGGGCAGTTATTTTGCGCCTTGGTTTTTCCACACGCTTCTTGCGACCCTGTTGACTATTTTGAATGAAACGCTTGATTGTTCGATGATCACGCTTCAGAAGCTTGGCTATTTTAAGACTTCTGCATCCCTCTGCAATATATCTCACTATTTTTGACTTTTCTGAGCCTTTCAAGTCCTTCTTTTGACCCATTTTGCCAAAGGAAAGGAAGTTGCCTAATAATTATGCACACCTGATATAGGGTGTTGATGTCATTAGACCACACCCCTTCTCATTTCAGAGATGCACATCACCTAATATGCTTAATTGGTAGTAGGCTTTCCAGCCTATACAGCTTGGAGTAAGACAACATGCATAACGAGGATGATGTGGTCAAAATACTCATTTGCCTAATAATTCTGCACTCCCTGTATATAATATATGTAATATGTATTGTATATTATTTTCTCAGGATGCCAATGAGTGCTGGGTCCAGATGATGCGGGTCCTTCAGCAGAAATTAGAACCTGAAGAACCAGAGGCCCCACCAGAGGCAAGCCTACTGCATTATACATTCAAGCGTTGTCAAAAATACAGATGCTTCGGTAACAAATTGGTCGTGAAATTCTAAAAATATGACAATACCAGCATTTCTCCAGTACCTGTTGTACTCACTACTGGGTATTTTTGGTGCCTGGTGTTAGGTGGCTGCTTTCAACGCTGCTGTGCGTATCTGTGTTAGCGCTGTATTTACAATATGTTTTTGAAACGTTGATCATTGCAGCCAATCACAGACAAATGGTTTGAACATGTGAACGCAATTGCCAATCAGAGATTAAGTATTGTATAGTTAATCTGGTGCAATTTCATAAGATCAACAAGGTGCATGGAATAAAAACAAAGCTATTTGTGGACAATACCAGTAACTCTTGTGCCGTCAAGGGGTCAAATAAACAAAAATGCTTTTATTTTGACCACTTAACACCACAAGTGTTGCTGGTATTGTCCACAATGAAAGATTAAGTTCAGAATCCACTCAAAACATTTAATTAAGCATGCACTTTAGAGTTCTGCACGCTCGTGAATCCTTTCACTATTACCAAAAGTGTAAACCATGTAATTATTTTTATGTAATTAATTTTATTATAGTGGGAGTTTTCACAGTATTGTAGATCTGTACACTGCAAATGTTATGTTATATTTACATCTGTTTTTAATTGCGCATTTGAATCCGAAACTACAATGATTGACCGTGATATAACCATAGCAACAGATGGGGCAAAAAAAATCTGATAAGTCTCAGAACAAGTGGCAAGACAATTGGTTTGCATTTACACTATGTATTGTGTATGCATTTCTTTGTCCTTTGTTTTATTCATTTTTTCTTTTTATAAACAAGGTTTAGGCTACATGGTGTTTAAAGTTATCATCATAAATACTATTGAATTTAATATTTTTATTTTCAAATAGTTAAATAAAATGCTAAAAGTTGTTGTTCTGTGGTATCAAAATTGATACTAAAAACCCTGCAGTTTTACTGGTTATGGTACCGTGACAAGCATGATATATTCAAACTGTATAATTACATAAATGCTGAGAATTTAGAGTAACAAAAACAGGTCTTTTTCATTTGTTTGTAAACAAACTATTTTACAAATAATTTATGCATTTTTTTTCTGTTTGCATGTTTTTGGTCGAATAACAGACTGAAAGTGATGGTGGAGCTGCTGCCTCCACAAAAAAGAAGAATTTCATCGATCAGTATTTTGGTCTTGAAATTGAAACTACGTATCCTTTGACAAGCGCCTGTTGTGGAAGTCTATTATATGTGCTCTCTCTGTCAGTTGCTCGTAGTATAATAAACTGCACGGCCCCGTTTATTCCTTCAGCGTTTACCTACTTAAGTGATCCTGCTTCATTGCTTTTCCCAGTTTGGATTTAGTCTCCAAAAAAAAAAAAAAAAAAAAAAAATTTTCACAGTGTTGTATAGTTTCACTCCCTGACCCTAAATCAAATGCTTGTTGGTAACCTGGCATACAAATACATAAGTCAATTTTGTCATTTGGTTCAATTGTGCTGGGTTTTGTTTGCATTTTTTTTTTTTTTTGGTTGGGTCAGATTTTGTACTCTGAGTTGACTTAAGCTACTCTGATAATACTGAGAAATTATGTCCTGAGGAAAATTGATTGGAAGAAGTTGATATTTTTATGTTTGGGGGGGAATTTCCTATAATGCCGCTGATTATTAGTTTACTTAACTCTTTTGAATTCACTGCAGTATTTTGCTCTGCAGCCATAATTGTATATTGAGGGGATGGCTAGACTTCATGCAATGAAATGAGAATTATGGGTTTTGTAGTCCAAGTACTGGACAGAGTTGAAATTTTCTCCCGTCCTATAGATCTGAACATGTGACATTTTTAAGGTACTTAACGTCAATGTGTCCAGTATGAAATGTACTGAGTCCGAGGATGAGGATCCAGCTAAAGGCACAGAGAGCCAGCTGCAGCTCAGCTGCTTCATCAACCAGGAAGTCAAATATCTCGCCACTGGACTCAGATTGGTGAGTGGAACGTCCAATACGTAGGAAGTATCCCCAGTGCTCACCATCCTTGTTAATCTTTACCTTCCTCTCATTATACCCAGAGACTACAGGAGGACATCACAAAGTTTTCCCCATCCTTACAAAGAAATGCCCTCTATATCAAATCGGTATGTTTTACCTTTTGGCATTTTTGTGGCATCAGTGGAGAAATGCTGCTTTGTTCAAGTGTTTTCTTTCATATAAGTGACTGTTATTTTTTTTTTTTAAGTCCAAAATCAGCCGTCTACCGGCATACCTCACCGTTCAAATGGTCCGCTTCTTTTACAAAGAAAAAGAGTCTGTGAATGCCAAAGTCCTTAAGGTAGGTCTTTTGCTGAGGCGTGATTTGGTATACGTGTTGTCACCAAAAAATGCATAAATAAATTTTTTTTTCAATTTTGATGCATTTAGGATGTCAAATTTCCTCTTATGCTGGACGTCTATGAGCTGTGTACTCCTGAACTTCAGGAGAAGATGGTTCCTATGAGGTCAAAGTTTAAGGAGGTCGAAGACAAGAAATTGGAGATGCAACAGCAGACGAAAGCAAGTGCCCGTGTCATAGTGGACATTTCTTGCATTTTGAAAAGCCATCTGTAAAATGGCTAACATTTTGTTTTCCATTTTATTTCTCATTTAACAGGTGAATCAAGTTGGGGCTCCAAAGGAAACAAAATATGAACCGTTCTGTTTTTCTGAAGGTGAGTACTCCGCTACTTATTTTTTAAATTTCAACATGGTTTTGGAAGTTTAATGGATTTATAAGCCGTTTTTCTTCTCTATAGACTTGGGCTCCAACAACAGCGGTTACTATGACCTGCAAGCAGTTCTGACACATCAGGGCCGATCCAGTTCCTCTGGCCACTATGTCGCCTGGGTGAAAAGGAAAGAAGGTCGAGTATTGTTGATCACAGTTTTTGAAATCGTCACTTGTAAAACATACTTGCATAATCTTTATTTTGCCTTTGAAACTGTAAATGTGGCTGCAATGCTACTTTTTAAAATAATCCATTACAATATTGCATTACTCCATAAAAAGTAATTATTTAGTTGCTTTTTATGTAAAGCTATGTATACACTGTTCCCCTTAAGTAGTGCACGTGTACAAGCGCTCACTTCTGATATTGCGCTCGCACAGAAAAAAGCCATTTTATTTTATTCTTGTGAATGAGAAATAATTGCAGTGTTTGGATCAACGACTGTAGAGTTAGAACCGGTGCATTCAGTTTACAGTTTTTATAGAGCATATTAGACGCGGTACTAAAGAGCTCAAATACGCAAGAAAAAGGTAATGTTTCAAATAAGAGTGGTTTGATCAAGTGGTGGAAACAAATATTGATTGGCGAAGCATGTTGACAACTCGGGTCCATTTTAAAATTTACACACCAACCACAGGTATAGCATACAATCTCAAAATCACGTCATTTAATATGTTTTGTGTACGCGATGCATCATAAAAACTATTATATTCCACGGCTCCAATACTCACTCCTTCCATTCAGTCAGTCAGTAAATAGTTGCAGGGTTACTTGTTTGAAAAAGTAACTAGAATATTTCATTGTAAATTTCTTAAAGTTACTAACAAAAGTAATCTATTTACCCAACGCCACCTGGCAATTCCAGAAATATATATTTCAAAATATCCAAGCAAGATAAATCTCCAGCTCCCGTTTTTTTTTTTTGGACAAGGTTTATTGCTTCCCATGATACTTCTGTAGATTAGGGGTTGTCCACTTCTGCTTTTGTAGGACAAATGTCCTGCATTGAGAAGCAAGTTGCAGCTAAACCGTTTCCTTGATAAGCTCGATAGGCGTTTTATTTAGGATTGGATATCCCTGCTCTCGTGTTTTGATCCAGTATTTCTATTTCACTCTCTCTGAACAGATGAATGGATGAAGTTTGATGATGATAAGGTCAGCGTGGTGACCCCTGAGGACATCTTGAAGCTGTCCGGTGGTGGGGATTGGCATATAGCATATGTCCTTCTGTATGGCCCTCGACGTTTGGAGATACTTGAGTAACAGTGTTTCGCAGAAGAAAGTTAAACCTTAATTGCCATTTTCAAAGCACTGTCTGTATAGATGTGCAAATAAATGTGTCTTTAAAAACATGACCTTAATTTCTGAACTCTTCATGCATCACAAGTGGCATGTTTGATTTAAGGGTGTTTTCCCCTTTTTACGGCTGGTAGATTGTGGGATCTGATCCTTTTTATTGGACTTTTTTTTTTTAAATGCACTGAATATATAAAGCCTGTGAAGAGGTGTTCATGCTCAATAGACCGTGTCCTAGTATTGACTTGGTCACGAGGTTTGGACACGCATCAACAGGAGTTGCGATACTGGGATATCATCAAAAGAAACTGTATAAGGATCTGCTGTGTGTGTGTGTGAACTGAAATGTATCCGTGGTGGATTTCATATCAAACCACTTTGAGAGGATGTCTATGCTCAATTACTGCTTCGTCTTCTAGCCACCATGCAACAAATGCCACTGTAAACTTTTCTGTCCTGAAATACTCATACAATCAGAGAATTTACCTCTGTAATAAGTTTACTGGCTTTTCATAAACAGTGAAAACAAATAAACATGCCATTGACAGTCTCGTGTGGATTTTACAAATTAAACTCATTCATTTCAGATTTCCATTTATTTAAAAAAAAAAAAAAAAAGGTAAAGACTACAGCTCAAAGTACAGAAAAAAAAAAAAAAAAAACATTTTCTTGTTCAGTTTTAAAAATGACAAAGGTGATGCCGTTATGTTTCGTTGAGACCATTTGCGATGTTACGGAATCCAGCGGTGGTCAGGGCCGTGACCAGGCTCTCCATTGTTGCTTGAGGACCTTCTCGGTCCTGCCAGGCCACCAGTAGCATCTTGGCCTGTAATTCTACATCCTCACTGTCAGCCTCGATCATGTGAATCTCCTTCTCGCTCATCTCCAGATGGTCTGCCAGGGTCTTCCACTGGGATCCGAGCTTGGCTGCGATCTCATCCATCTGACTGTTGGTCACTGCCTTGTTCTGAATGCTGGGACCTGGAAAAATGCACTTTTTTTTTTTTTAAAAAAGAAAAACCTCACTGGAGACACTTTTAGTCAAACTAGCTTTGCCACATGAAGATTACTTACGGAGAGCGAGAGCATACTTTTCCATTTTTTAAACCAAATGTATCATGCGATTTCAAATGCAGTGCTAGTGTTGCAAACCTAAAACCAAAAATGATCCCATAATTTACTCAGCGAGAATTTTTAAAGAGTAATGTCGAAGGAGCTTGAGTTTGTGGCCCACTAGTTAGAGACTTACGCTACTCCAACATCATCCGCCAGAACTCGACTCTCATGAACGGACGTAACCGGAAACTAGTAGTTTCATAGTGTTATTGTAAAATTTAGTTAAATCAATAGATGCACTGTGGGTTTCGGAGTGATTTATTGCTAATCACGATTTCAAAATAAAAGTTCAAAACATGCAAACTCAGAGCGATGGTTTAATGTCCAAGAAATAAGTGGCGGTAGCATTTCTATTCTGAAGAAGTGGCCTAGTAGACTTTTGAATGAAAAGTTATTTGTCCAATATTAAACAAGGATTTTATCTGCCGTAAAATGCAACAAAAACAGGCTTTTGTTAGAATACGTACAGAAGTTTATACTAAATTTGGTTTAATTTAGTAAATATGGTTTATACTAAATTACATTACGTATATCGATACTTTATTTGAACCAATTAGTATTGCCTCATTATTATAATACATGCATTTTAAAAAGATTTAAAGGCATTTTTATTAACAAAAAATATTATCCAATTACTCGATTGCCAAAATAAACATTAATGACAGCCCTAGACTGAAAAACATTTCAAAATGCACCTGCACTGTTTTGCACTTTGTAACCTTCAGTCATATATTTTGTTGCTGAAGATTTCTTAGTCTCATCACATCTAGTGTCAACAGAATCTTGACTTGAGGAATAAAAATGGCTTTTGAGGTTTAATAATAAACAAACAACTCACTGTCATTGCTTTCTTTCAACAGGTTATCTCCATTCTCATCATCTTCCTCTCCGGTTTTTATCTCCTCAGAAGGAAGGTCTTTCTGTTTGAAGATAAATTCAGTAACACTTCAGAATTGATAAATATATACTATTATTTTGCTTATTATATTACTCAAACATTCTGTGAGTTTGTCTCATTTGAATGAATTTAAACTGTATTGCACATCGTTCTCAACTAATTTTCACATCCTTCATAAATATGAGCAAAACTAATATATTTTTCTACAAAATGTGAGCCATAATTATTGGCACAGCTACAAATTGAGTAAAAAAAAGAAAAGTTGATTCCTTGCCACAGTTGCCTCCGACTTACTGAGGGATTAAAGCAATTATGAAGTCCCATTTTGTTTTTCCAGATTATCTGGCTGTATGTGGAAAGTGTCGCTAAAAAGCCCCATGTGAATGAGTGGCACAGTTGTTTTCTACACATGTGACACTCGTGGTGTAGGGATGCCAATAATTGTGGAATGCATAGATAAAAAAAAAATTAGTTTTATTAAAAGGATCAATTTTTGTGGATTTTTTTTGAATGAAAAAACAAAGGATAAACGCTAAAGACATTTTCCATGGCCGTATTTACAAAGGGTGCCTATATTTATAGATGGTTTCCATAATAAGCAACATTTTCATAGTTCTTTTAACTATTGGTGGAAGTACCTGCTTTTTTGCATGTTCGCACCACAAAAACTGGGAAGGATTTTAGGTATAGGAACGCCTTTTGCGGGGACTAAATTATCTCTTACTTCAAAGAAGTGTCACCCCCCACAACAGGACTTCCAGTGAGTGTACGCATGTGAAAAACCGGCACCCGCCATTCATTAAATGATTAAAAAGCCATGCCAACAGTTTATAGCCTATACATTTTCTCCACAAATAAGGGATACAGTGACTTCTCAACCTTTATGCTGAGGAGGAATTCCAACACGACTTTGCGGGGACAAAGCGAAACATGATTATGTATTTCTGCGACATTGGGCATCAACCACACGGGAAATGATGTGACACTTTTTCGTACACCGTGCCATCTAATAATGTATTGCAATTAATGAAGGTTGCGAATAGGAGTGCGGTCAAATTAAAAGTCTGCCTTACCGTCCAAATAAAAGTCCCACACAACAATGAGAATGGCAAGACGAGACGAGAGTAACGTCTCATGTCACTTCAGAATTCCCTACTTGTGGTGCGAACGTGAGCAGGAAAATGGCCCTGGGATGAATAAAGTTCTCGATGGACCACCCTGGTGGCTAGTTTCTATAATTGAGTTCCTGATAATTACCCAGCGCAAAAGCCCCTGATATCAGCCACTGAAAAGCCTATATTGGGCGAGCACTAGTTTGAATATTATCTACATTCTCGAAAACTCCCCTAGTGTTTGATAATGTGGATGTCCACTCACAGGAAGCTCTTTGGCCAGTTTGATGACCATGTTTTCCAGATAGTCGGCCAGACTCTTGAACTGCTGATTGGTGGGCTGGAAGAAGTGAGGACTCCTCCTGGAAAGCAGTCGCAAGGCTCTCCAGCCGTAGTTTGAGTTACGCACGACTCTGAGGGAAGACGGCGAAGAATTCATTTAATCCGATGATTAATGTGATGCGTAGTCTGTAATCATTTCGATTCTTTTAAGAGAATCAGTTATTAATTCTCTGTACTTGTACTCATCCTCCACCATGTTTGCTGGATCAGCCTGTTCAATAGCTTCTTCAAAAAACTCCTCCAGTGATGGCATGAATTCCCTAAAAACAAGAAATGCATTAATGCAAAATTTCTCATATTAAGCACCTTTTTGAGCAAGCGTTCACCAAACACACCTGCTATCGGACTTGCAGGCCTCCATATTGTCAGGGTTTAGATTCCAGAGTCTTGTGAGTTCCTCACTGTTGATGGTCAAGAACAGAAGAACGGTAGAAAAGCAAAATAAGATCTGGATTGAAATCTTGACAAAGTTACAGACCAATCAAATAATATCTTACTTTCCCATGAGAATTTTGCGATCAGGTCCTTTCCCCAAAAAGTCCTCTGGAGCTTGTCTCTTTCTGCTGGGGCGCATGGGTTTAGTCTCTGCTGGTCTGAGAGAAACAAAAGATTCCATTCACATATTCATTCAGAACTGACCAAACTGCAAACTAATGAGAGATGAACAATAGCTAACTTATTTGCAAATGTTTCATGCAATTTTGTGCATAAAACACTGTTTCCATCCAGGAAATCCATCCAAAATCCTGATAAATTGGTGGCAAATATCATGAAGAAAAATGGAAGTTGCTGCAGCAGGAGAAGCCACATATATAATAAATGACTCGCGGTTCAAAGAGCACAGACGAAATGCATTAACGCTGTAATGTTTTCTTGCGTTCTGGGTGCCTGCGGTTTAGAAAAAGTTGCGTAGTAGTGACCTATTACACAGTTTAGCACATTTCCTACAGAGTACATCATTTAAGAATTTTTTTTTTTTTTTTACCTGAATTGGTTGACAATCGTAACATTTCAAGCTTTATACAGATATATTTCTCATGTCTGTGATGCAAGTATACACTGATATTTGGTTTATTTTTTTCTTTACGCTCTTCAGTTCACAGAGACCAAAACGGCAGAAAGCGCATCCTATTTGTTTTGTTTTTTTTTTTTAACAAAGGTTTTCTTGTTATTGTGATTTTACACACAAAAAAGTAGTTTTGAATGATGCATTACTCTTATCTGTATGACAAAAAAAAAAAATTGAGTATTTCAAATTGTTTCCGCTGTTATCAGGAAAAACTAAGTGATCGCGCTGACGCCTTCATTTCATGCAGTAATGCAGTGGTTCCCAAAGTGGGGGTCGCGACCCCCCGACCCCGGCGCAGGAGTTGCGAGATGATTTCTATTTTTCTTTTTTTTTTTTTTAAAAAGTGGAAAAAATATATAGGCCCTATATAATTTTGTTGCAGTTCATTTAATTCAATACTTATATTTTTTTTAATCAGACTTCTCTGCAAACACCATTTAATATAATGTATATTTTTTTATTAAATTTGTCATTTTGTCCCAGACATTATACGAGATTACGTCAGCGTCGATCACAATCAAGTGACGTACTGTTGTTCGCTAAAGCTAAAGGTGTTTGGAGGCTACAAACAAATAATACCTGCTTTAAAATGAAACGGTGGTTAATATCCACAACAGAAAAACCGAGAGGAGGAGAAAAGTCACAGGTGAGGCCGGTTGATGGTGCGAAGACTGCAGTTGCGGAGTCAGTGGAGGTGATTGTAAATGAAGGACATCGTTTTGATGTGTAAAACTGACATTGATATTGCATTATATGTGTGATGCTGAGAGAAATGAGGAAGAATTATTCAGCATGACACAGAAATGCTTTACCGAGTACTGAGTGTTTCGGACACGTTGACCGTCGGATTAGCATGGGCGTGCGCGCGTGTGTGTGTGTGTGTGTGTGTGTGTGTGTGTCGCTCAGACCTGCTCGACTGGTTCCTGAAGGCAGAACAATGTTCCCAACATAGTTGCACAGTTCCTTTCCGAGAGAGAACAGGTGGATATCGAGCGGCTCATGCAGAATTGTAACACTGATTTTTCACGTAGAACAATAAAATATAACTTTGTGTGCTTTGAGACTGGGCATAAAATCGATTTGCTGTACATTTCACGCGACGGGAGGGGTTGTTGAGGTGGGGGGGGGGGGGGGGTCGCGGGCTAAAAAGTTTGGGAATCCCTGCAGTAACGGACTACATTTTCCGCACTCCGCACAATACACCCATTAACAGCGCTCATATGCCTAGATTAACGTTAGAGCAAGCAGCCACGTAAAGTTGCGACTACTTACATGTTCCAAATAAGCCATTTTTGAGGTCGATGGATGACAGGCGAACGTTTGAATTTCACAGGAGTGGGAGTCAAATAAATCTTTACATTTGAACTGAATCCTGCCAATACCGTCTTCTCTATTCGAGCCACTATTCCTCTAAACAATTTTGGAACGTTATTTTAACACATTACTACCGTCTCAAGATGAATTACTTGCTGTATTCCTTATTTATAAAGTTATGTTTACCTATATAGTGCTTTATGAATGTAGCTAATATAATTAATACCTTTAGATGAGTGAACTTGATCCAACTAAATCAATTATTAAAATAATCGTAAGTTGAAATCGTACTTCTCACAATACACTGTGTATTCAAAGCAGCTTTACAGATTGGATTATTATACTGTGGGATATATATATATATATATATAAACTTTGTTAGTAAAAGTTTTAGTCATGTATAAGACAGATCACCCAATGGCATTTTAATCAAGGAGCTACAAGAAAGCAGCTAATAATTTGTAAAACACTTTACATAAAACAAGCATCTGCAAAATGAAAAGTCAATGTGGAAAACAGTTCATTATATCTACATCATACGCTATAATATTAAAATATCAAATTGTTAAATTTTATTCTGAAATTTGAAAAAAAGGCAGTGTATATCTAATGTTCAATGAGATAAAATTCATGTGCCATTTTCATTTAATACCTTTCTTTCACAAAGCTTGGGCAGCCCTCATTTTTCCAAGAGTTCCAGTTTTCTTCTGTGTTCAGGATGTGCTGTTGTAGACAACATAAGTCAAGACAAAAAGGGTTTGATCACAAGGCTGCAATTTCAAAATGGATGTAGATTTTAGGTTTCACACTCATCTTGTGATGAATACTATACATGTGTAATTTGTAGATACTACTTACCTCAACCATAGATGCAAACTTGTCACCATCTGGAGGGGTTTCCCTCAGTAACTTCAATGATAAGAAAAGTAGGTGAACATTAATATAACAGTATGACACAGCCATGTAATTAAAAATTGAGCCCCCAGGCTCAAATGCTTCAGATTCATAAGGTTAAGAAAGCATAGGGTCCTGTTGCCCATGTGTGCTAACATATTTAATTGAATGCACTTTCTTTTTTTACCGTACACTTAAGTTCACTCCCATAAAACCTAAAATGTTGCTACCATGTTTTTTTTGTTTTGTTTTTTTTTTTACAGTAAAGTGCTGGCAACCATGCAGTTTCTTTTTACAGTGTGGGAACATGGAGAGAAAAAAAAAAAAAAAAGTCCAAGCGTTGCATTTTTCTTAATGACATGTGATTTTGTGGAACTCGTCAAAAGGGGTTTTGCGTTCCGCAGCACTGCCATATGTCTCACAATATAATGGGACTAGACTCGAGGGAACTAAACAGATAGTTGGAGTAATAGAATCACAAACATCATTGCTTCCTTATTTTAGGGTTAAAAAAATCAGTCAAAAAAAAGGGAGTCTACATATATTCCCAGGGTCCAATGTTCCCTAGTTCAATGGTCTGTTAACACACAGCAAGTAAACTTTTTTTTTATATATATATATATATATATATATATATATATATATATATATATATATATATACACACTCCATCGGAATGGTACAAAACTTGACAAGGGTCATGTGAACACCCACAAAAATCATGGAAATGATTCGGTCCTCAAAAAAAACAACAACATACTCCTCATGGTCAAAAATGACTGCATTGGAAATAAATGTGAAAAATTTGGAACTGCACCCAACCAAAATCTCATGGAAATATTTTTGGAGAAATCAAACTCAAATTTTGAACAAATTGTTTAGATTTATGGCTTTGATTTTCCTTGCAGATTTAGAGTATAAAACTTGTTTTGAAAATTATATTTTTTTAATATAAAATAGTAGTGGTGTAATTTCCAAAAAATAATTGATATAATTAATAATAATTTGTCAAATGTTGTCTTTAAAAAGAGACCAAACTTAAGCTCAAAAAGTGAATAAATGGATTAGAACTACCGCAGGAATTTAATTGAGTACCATAAAATCCACTGAAAATACAAAATATTCCACAGTCACGTCACTGAACCACACACCTCCAATCAGTAATACTTAAGGTTAACACGAACCTGATAGACTAATTTGGCGGTGTCCTCAATCCACGAAGACTGATCGTCATTCAAAACACAGCTGGAACTGCAAAGGTCAAAGAGAAATTACAGAAAAAAACACAATTGACAAAGCAGAGAAAACTTATCCTTACAGCTTGAAAAAAGCTTGCCGTTTCCCCATACCTCTTGAACTTGACTTGGCCCTTGAGATACTGGAAGAGGATTAGGTATTGAAGCAGAATGTGTCGTCTGAAGTTGCTGTCACTCAGCTGAAGATCCATCAACTGCAGAAAGGTGGGAAATTTGCCTTGTGTTATCAGGTCAATAGCGAGAACTGAGTTCTTTTTATTGAATAGTTGACTAAAAGACTGGAAGAACCAACTTTCTCACTGGTGAGGAACTTGGCAAAGTAGACATGGTCTCCAGCAGCAGTCCTCATCTCCTTCAGCTTCCTCTTGGATGCTTGCATGTCATCCAGTTTATAGCTCTTGAACACGGCAAGCGTCTCATCTGAATACTGCACAGAGAATACAATTGAGGGGACATTAAAACAAGATACATGTGGACCAAACCAGTCAGTTTTCCTTTTGAAACCGAACCAAACATTTTCAAAACCATTGAAAACCAAACAAACTTAAATGACATTTAATAACCCAATTTTCTCAAGAGGCTTGACCAAATATGAAAAAAAACTTCAAGAGTGGATTCACCACTTTGCACTTAATACAAACATTTACCTCAAATTAACCCAAAAAGACTGCTTTTGAGGATGACTTATTGGTTTGGATTTAAAAAAAAAAAAAAAAAAAAAGATCAAATACCTTCAGGAATGTCATCCACGAGAACTTGTCGTAGCATTGCACAGGGTTTCTGAAATAGTCCTGCAGGGTCCAGAATTTTCTGTACAAGTTGTAGTCGATAGGAATGGAGCTACAAAACAAAAGCCCTCTGAATTAGACTAATAAATAAAGAGTCTGATAACAGGCAAAAAAAAAAATAAAGCAAAAGCAAGACTTGGGCTGCACCAAAAATCGCATATTCTCCTGACAAGGTACTTATTTAGAGTACGTACTTACTATATGGATCAGACTTTTTTAGCACTCGTAAAGTATGCATGCTTGTACGAAAGTAAACCAGATGCACTACATCCTCAAGGTTTCCATTATCATACGATCTTCCAGCACCAGTTCACTGCCATTCACAACTCCTCATGGGATAGTAGTGTCCATCGTATGTATAGTTCAGAATCTCTACAGAAGTAGTAGGTCATCCGGACAATTTTTGGCTCTCTTTTACGAGTGCCGTGAATTCAGACAGACATCTTTTATCACACCATTTTTCACATACTATATAGTAGGGAAGTGTGCAATTTCTGATGCAGCCACTGATTATGTAACTTAGAAGCTGTACAAATACAAAGATCTTTTACCACGGAGCAGGTATATCTTCATCACCCATCTCTCCTTCCTCCACCTCCATCCCTTCCTCCTTAACTTCTGTGTGCTTGAAGAAAAAAGGGGAAAAAAAAAAAAGTCTGATATCTAATGAACAACCCACTACAGGTGTTGAACTAGCTATATTTCCATTCAACATTGCGAATTTAACTTGAGCACATTGGAATGTCCAATTCCAATTTTGAGTTTTCAACCCATGAGTTAAAAAGAATAAAATCACTTCCTGGGAAATCAGAGCAAAATATCTGTATTAAAAATGGAAGTTAGTGCAATTGGGGAAGAAATTGTGCCTCTTTTTTTCCAGCATAAATTACTTGTGCCTCAGAGGATGCAAAACATACGCAATAAACACTCTCATATCTCATGTTCGGATGCTGGTGTTCAGGAACGCAATTATGTGAGAAGCTTCTGGGAGGGAATTAAACCAAATCATTTTGATGACAGACTTTGGCTTAGGCATTTCAGAGTAATCAAACCAACATTTGAGTGCGATGTGATTGGTCAGCCAGTTATCCAATCACATCTTCTGTTGAGGCAAAGTAAAGCAAGTCGCAGTGACTCTGCAAAATTACTGCAAATTCGTCCCTGACTCCCTGAATCTACTCAATCACAGCGGCTCGGACTACCTGATGTACTCTGTCAACAGTCATGAACGCTACACAATGGCAAGTGTAAATATTGCTTTAATTCAGCCATGTGTTTGAAACAAAAACTGATTCAGAAGAAGATTAAGAACAAATGATACATGGTGGTCTGTATAGTCGACGTATAAGATTTGTGAATAAGTTTTATCTAAATGCTCTCTACAACATCAGACACATAAGTCAGTGGAGAAAAGCCCCGCCCGCACATTAATGGGATTTGTTAAATATGTGACGTAGGGAACAGGGGCGGTTTAAAACTGTGTTTTTGAGACGGTCTTAGTTTTAATGAGAAAATACTCAGCAATATAGTGTCGAGTGATGAATTGGCAGATGGTCCGTCTCAAAGCATATTAAAACCACCACATATACATATAAATATTAAAAACTTGATATTCACTACAGAGGATCTTTCCTATTTTCTTCTCACATGTGCATTCAAAAATAATATTTAGGTAAATCACACCTAACATGTTACCGTACCTGCAGTCCAAGAGTGCTGTCCTGCTCATTTTTGTTGAACACTGTGATGTTATCAAGGTTGAACTGACTCTGTAAGTTCAGTCCTGTAACACAGGAAACATCAGTCAAAAAACAAACACTAAACAAGAAAATCTAAGAGTTTTAATAGGAAAAACAACAAATTATACCTGATTTTTCAGACAAAGGGAAGAGACGTGCTAAAAACAGTTGGATTCGTCCACAAAACACTGTATTCTGAGACTTGGAGAGTCTTCTGAGGAGGTCTGTAGGCAAAAAAACAGTGGTAATGTAAGGCTATTTCAACACATTCTCAAGGAATACTGCACAGTTAATACGACTGAGAAGAAAATTTTATTTTCTATTTAGCACCTAAACTCTGGAACAGCCTTACTAAAGCTCGGAAGCAGAAAATCTGCCAGTTTAAATGTAGATTACAGATCCTTTTTAACCCCAAGAATAAACTGAACTTCCACTGCCAGACTAAAACCAGTGTATGATTTCAGCTCGTTCCAGCACAGCCCACATACAGCTGTATCCAAGATCAAAGTAACTGTCTGCATCTTTAGTATTTACCATTTTAAAATAAAAAATATCAATTTTTAAAATACTAACTTGTGCTGTAGCTGTATTATCTGTGCTCACTGTAAAGCCAGGAAGAACTCATTCACTGATACTGTAGTCGCAGTAGGACTGCTTCGCTGCTAAAACTCAGTTTAGAGACATCTGCACTAATTTTTACAGTAAAACTGCTTTGATACAATTTGGACTAGATAAAGTGCTATATAAATAAACTTCAAACTCACCATTGCACATTCTTAACAAGTAATTTTTTCCAGCCGAGTAAAACGTATTCTGTGAACAAGAAAGAGCAAACATACATATAAGGGGTTAATGGAAAAACAGTAGACTGAACAAACCACTCTGATGACTTTTTAACAGCTGGTTTAAAATCCATTAACAGAATTATGCATGTTGTAAATGGCATAAATTTCTCATTTCATTTACGACCGCCATAACCATTTATAAAAAGTGTCCCATTGGCACATAGATACAACGCTTTAACAAATTCCCAAGATTAGGGCTGTGCAATTAATCGCAAAACAATCGCGATTTGAGCACATGCAATTTCTAAATCGCACAATTCTGCAACTTTATTTGTTAATTTATTTATATTTTAATTCAGAATACTGCAACGTTATTGTGCGCATGTTTAAGATGTTAACCGATCAGAGCTCGCTCAGCACACCGCACGAATTAGAACAAAGCAAAGCGGGAGAACAGGATAGGCAAACGGGAGGAAAGAAGAAATAATATGGATGCAGTTCAGAATAAAAATGATTTGGAACCAAAGAGAAATTCAACATCAGTCGTTTGAGAGAGTTTTGGAGTCAAACACCGGACAAAAGCTGCCAATTTGCACTTATTTCACACAAGTTGCTGTATGAGAAATTTAAGGCGGGCGTTGAATAGGAGTTTAAGCAGGTGAAATAATCGTAATTTATTTTATGTTGTCTGTTTTAAAGATCACAGTTTTGTTCATGAAGCTGTAAATAGTTACTTCATTGTGAAACATTTTGTTATGCACTTCTCGTGCACTGAATACATTCAGAATGTAGCATGTTTGAAAAAGCAAAAACAATTACCAAAATAAATCACAATATTCATTAAAAAAAAAAAAAAAAAAAAAAAGCAATGTGATTATTTTGTCCATATTGCACAGCCCTAACCAAGATACACAAAAACTCAACTGGACAGGTTATTATATCAGTAGTTTCTTTTCTGACTGGGCAAATGAGTTGATTTTTGGACAAACCGTTTAGTTTAAAGGGGTCACGAATTGAGAAATCAACTTTTCCTTGAGTTTTTGATATACAAGAGGTCCTCGTACTATAAGAATGTCCCGTATCTCCGCTTCAGAACTGAAAAACTTCCTTGTTAGACCAATAAAAGCTTTAGACACCAGGCCCAATGAACAACTGATCCTGGAATGTGCCCACTGACATGCTGGTGAGATGAGCAACACAGGACTAAAAATAACACTACCTTTCAAAAGATTCTAATACCTTCAATGTGAATGTCTCAGTTGAGCATTATTTACCTCTATTCGGTTCATTTCACTGTGGATTCTTTGGCAAATCAGTCGCATTTTCAGCGCAGGCTTTGCAAACAGACTTTCATGATATGGACTCAACAGCAATACAACAAGTAGCTTAATTCTAATAGCCGATCTGATATGCAACGTTTCATGTACAGTCAGATGTTTGTCTGCGTGTCAGTAAATCAAACAAACCAGTGACAAAAAGGTCAACCAACTTCACATCATTTCTCTTAGGATGAAATTAATCTATTATTTAAACTGTGATTAAATTATATATAGAAAGATCAAAGAACGGTTCCTTTACAAATTGCTGGAGCTGTCAATCAAACAGCATGAGTTTATCAGTGACTGAGTTCGGTTTTATTCAACGAATCTTAGTTATAATGCAATGTCTGTGATCAGCTACAATGTTCATCACTGCACCCTTTCATGCCACTATCTAAATGTAATGCCATAGATCTAAATGCAATCAACATTTTTAACCTTAAGAGCCGTAACAGTAAAACAGGCTAAAAGTTTGAGAGTAATATTTTGCCATTTCATATGCAACTATTTTAGCTAAGTCTCACACCAGACAAGTCCCTTAAAACAAAGTGCTCAAATAAGAGGGCTAAAATCAGCATAGGAAAAATGCCTATGTAAAAAGGCATTTATGTAGAAAGCATAAAACAACAAAACGATGCAGTTCATGACACCTTTAAGCAACTGTGCTGAAACTGTAGACTACCCTAATGTTCAAATGTGCGAAAGGCTGATGTAAAAACAAATTCCACACATTTTTGCCAGCATGATATTAGTGAAATGTTGCATAGACTGTCTGAACAGTCTTGTACAAGTTTGAAAATGCAGGTTTTTCCAAAAACTTCAGATGAATATAGAAACATTCAACTCAGTTTAAAAATTATTAGAATAAACACGCGAACATTTAAGCTGTTGTTGGCACTAGAGGATTTGAAAGAGATTCTGAATTAGCTATGGCACAACTGTCCACTAACTTTCATGCAAGCAGTTCTATGGGCTGCCATAGACTTCAGTGGTATAAGGAGCATAACAAATACAACACGTTTCTACACTTCTTTGGCTCTAAATATTTGTCTATATCCACAACTAACAAAAACTGAGCACTACCAACTAAAAGTTTCAAACATACCGACTTCCACGTAGAGACATTTTCTTCCACAAAGGTGAAGATTTTGTCACACTGATCCAGAGGAAGACAGTCGAGAACGTCTCCCAGCAGAAGAAAAGGAGTGGTAGCAGAGCAGATGCCTGCATGGACAAGAGATTGATGATCTGCAGATCATTTTTCATACATACTATCTGTAGATTAACAGGTGATTGCAAAAACAAAAAAAAAGACGGGGAGTGCACACATACCTTCAGTCACTCCGTCTATACTGATGTAGATCAGAGAAAGGAAATCTTCAACATTCACTTTCTGCTTCACCTGCAAAATAAAATTCAACTATCGGACTCTTACACAAAATAATTGCACACATGCCAATGTTGTAAGATGAACGTGATTTTAAAGAGTGCACAAAGGGGAAGCTGTGGACTTACTATTTGCTCTTCAAGAACTCCACGCAGGGCTTGATCAAGAGTGGCCTTCTTCTCAGTTTCACTGTGAAAAGAGTCACACAGAACGGCTCAACAGCAATACATATAAAAAGATCATCCATTCTGATACATCACTGAAGTTTTAAACCAACTCCCGCAACACAATTCAAGGTCAATTTGATTTAAATAGCCCTTTAAAACAGCATGAATGCTGACCAAAGTGCTGCACAACATATCAAACAAAGTATCCTTGCACAATAGAATTTCAATACTAATAATAAAATATGAAAAGAAATCAAAATAAAAGCAATAAAATTAAGACAGGAACATAAAAAAATAAATAAATGATAATATCAAATGACACATATGCCCGAGAAAAAAAAAGTATGACAATTTAGAATATCAATATTATTGATAAAGAGCAATTATTACTTTCCAGGCAGATGACCGAAGGCGTTGGTCAGTGGTTTACAATTCTTGAGATCAACAGCACTTTTAGCGGCAGCCTGCAAATAAATAAATAAAGTTATAAATAAAAATAAAGAAATAAGCACTACGATTGGTGGCACTGTGTGAAACAAATACGACAATTATGATGACATTACATGGTTTCTGGACATAATAATAATAATACCAAAGTAATAAAATGTTATAAACACTTACAGTGAAAATATGTTACTTAGGTCATGTAACGTTAGCATGTTAATACCATGTTTTTCAATTAGTAACACGGTATTACCATGCCCTCCACAAACATCATCATCGTTTTAATAGCATTCACTAACAAATTACCGCACATAAACGAGTAAATGTCAAAAATGCCTAATGAATTCTAAACATGTAAGAATTAATATTACATAAGATTTTCGTGAGGAGACTTCGACTTTGCAAGAGACAGGAACAAAACATTTTCATTTTAAAATCGTCGGCCAATGTCACACATCTCTCGGTTAGTATTTGTTATGATACGAACGTTACACTAATAATTTACCGTAAATTTATCTCTGGCTTCGATGAAGTCGAAGTGAGACGGAGGAGACATCTTTACTCTCGCTTTGTCTGTCTGTCCCGTTCTCTTTCCGGTTCTCCTTCTTCTTCGTTTATTGGCAATACGCATTTTATGTGCATATCTCCACCTACCGGACTAAATCATGACTTATTATTATTATTATTTTTAATGCATTCTACGTACATCTCTATGGAGGACCAGGAGTGCCACATTAAAATAAAACGATGAATCAATTAATTCATTAAAAAATTTACACATAAAAATGTAAATAAATACATCACTTTTAACTAGGCAAATAAATAGACGTATTTAAAGTTGTTTATTTAATTCCTGTTTTTAAACGTAGATTAATAGAACAATAAAAAAACACATTTGTAAATCTCTTTTTAAATCACCTTTTAAATGGCTTTTTAAATGGCTTTTTAAAAAAGTATTAAAAAAGCGATCTAAAAGGCGATTTAAAAAGCGAAAGATCAGATACTAAGATCATTCAGATTCAGTGGTTGATCAATAAATATCTTTATACATATATTCAAACAACTTACAGATGAGAATAATAGTAATACAAACAGCAGTAAATAATTAAGGCACAACACACTGTGGTATCATACAACACTTGAGTACTATAGTAGAGTAAAAATGCACTTTTTAAACTTTCTTGCTACAAATACCATGCTAATTTAATAAAAACTAATGTCAATGATTTACCTTCAAATCATCATTAGAACAATGCACAGAATCATTTAAATACACATAGTCAGTAACACACTTGACAAATTGTTTAGTCTTGCTCTTTTCTCGCAAAAGAACATGACATTTATTATATTTGTGAACTTAAAGCACCTTCTAAAACATGCAAGCTCAAATGTAAGCTATTCCACTCAGAACAATCAATCACTCTTTCATTCATTTCTGACTATGGCTAGCATTTACTGCCCCCTCCTGGAAGGCGTGACCTTGTGCCAAAGAGAGTCCCATCAGGGAGGGGGGGGCACCCTGGAGGTCATGGAAGGGTGTAGGTGAGAAGCTAGGAGCTCAGGTGACCAGGGCAGAGTCCAGGGCAGCGGCCAGGGCGAAGCCAGGAGCTCAGGCGACCAGGGTGGAGTCCAGGGCAGCGGCCAGGGCAAAGCCAGGAGCTCAGGCAATCAGGGCGGAGTCCAGGGTGGCGGCCAGGGCAAAGCCAGGAGCTCAGGTGACCAGGACGCAGTCCAGGACAGCAGCCAGGGCGGAGTCCAGGGTGGCAGCCAGGGCAAAGCCAGGAGCTCAGGCAACCAGGGCAGAGTCCAGGGCAGCGGCCAGGGCAAAGCCAGGAGCTCAGGCAACCAGGGCGGAGTCCAGGGCAGCAGCCAGGGCAAAGCCAGGAGCTCAGGTGACCAGGACGCAGTCCAGGACAGCAGCCAGGGCAGAGTCCAGGGTGGCAGCCAGGGCAAAGCCAGGAGCTCAGGCAACCAGGGCAGAGTCCAGGGCAGCGGCCAGGGCAAAGCCAGGAGCTCAGGTGACCAGGACGCAGTCCAGGACAGCAGCCAGGGCAGAGTCCAGGGTGGCAGCCAGGGCAAAGCCAGGAGCTCAGGCAACCAGGGCAGAGTCCAGGGCAGAGTCCAGGGCAGTGGCCAGGGCAAAGCCAGGAGCACAGGCAACCAGGGCGGAGTCCAGGGCAGCAGCCAGGGCAAAGCCAGGAGCTCAGGTGACCAGGACGCAGTCCAGGACAGCAGCCAGGGCGGAGTCCAGGGTGGCAGCCAGGGCAAAGCCAGGAGCTCAGGCAACCAGGGCAGAGTCCAGGGCAGCGGCCAGGGCAAAGCCAGGAGCTCAGGCAACCAGGGCGGAGTCCAGGGCAGCAGCCAGGAGCTCAGGCAACCAGGGCAGAGTCCAGGGCAGCGGCCAGGGCAAAGCCAGGAGCTCAGGTGACCAGGACGCAGTCCAGGACAGCAGCCAGGGCAGAGTCCAGGGTGGCAGCCAGGGCAAAGCCAGGAGCTCAGGCAACCAGGGCAGAGTCCAGGGCAGCGGCCAGGGCAAAGCCAGGAGCTCAGGTGACCAGGACGCAGTCCAGGACAGCAGCCAGGGCAGAGTCCAGGGTGGCAGCCAGGGCAAAGCCAGGAGCTCAGGCAACCAGGGCAGAGTCCAGGGCAGAGTCCAGGGCAGTGGCCAGGGCAAAGCCAGGAGCTCAGGCAACCAGGGCGGAGTCCAGGGCAGCAGCCAGGGCAAAGCCAGGAGCTCAGGTGACCAGGACGCAGTCCAGGGCAGCAGCCAGGGCGGAGTCCAGGGTGGCGGACAGGGCAAAGCCAGGAGCTCAGGCAACCAGGGCGGAGTCCAGGGTGGAAGCCAGGGCAAAGCCAGGAGCTCAGGTGACCAGGACGCAGTCCAGGGCAGCGGCCAGGGTATTGCCAGGAGCTCAGGAGTCATGCAGTTTCATAATACCAGATTGTATCCGCATCCAGCCCCATACAGAAAAACACATTCAGCACCGCGTCATCCCAGCTCACCCGATGGGAAAGCTCGATGAAGTCCACCACATACCACTCGGCCATTCTGCCACAAACCCCACAGAAGATCCTCTGCTGCGGCCATTCAACAGACAATGTTGTCTGTCTCGGTTCTGTTCTGTTACGGTGCAATGTCCAGGAAGAAGCTCACGAATGAAGGTAGTCTTAACCTAGAACTTTATTACATAAATGGAGAGAATATACACTGACGCCATTGAACGACAAACGACGCAAGACAAGGACAGAATGAAAACACAGGGCTTAAATAACAGGAACACAGGGGAGCAAACAAGACTAATTAATGACAAACACCTGATGACAATGAACTAATGATGACGGTGGCAAGTGGCGGGAGAAAACCAAACCAAGAGCACATGTGAAAACACTCCAGACAGAGATACACGTAACACTGAGTAGTACTGTACAGTAAAAAAGTTATTTCCCATACCCAGAAATCGACATTTCTTAAAAATTAATAAATAATTAACATAGCTAACAATTAATCACAGGATGAACAGGTTAGTTGATTGTGGTATTAATTCTACTTCATCAAGTTAATTCTATTAGCTGATCCAAACATTCATAATTAATTAATTATAACATGTTATGATTAATTATTAATTTTTCCCTTGAGCTAATTTGCTACTGTAGTGTGGTACAATTTATTTTAATGAATTCAAATTAATTAACGATTGTGAGTGAAGCTTGTTAGTTAATTTCAAAAACAGTGAAGTTATCTCCTTGTGGCTGAGAATTATTATGTAGCTTTCAGAATATAACAAAACTGTTTTATTTGTCTCCCTGGCGCTAGAAGCTTTTCTGCCTGGAACAGCAGCATGTTCTGATTCAACAACAGGTCTGTGGTCTCGTACAAAAATCGCCAAAGCGGCATCAGATCCAGAATTCTTTTCAAGCAGGCGAAATGCCTCCTTTTATGGACGGATCGGCATTTCCTCTCCATCAGAGCGACGTATATCCCCAGCGTCTAAACTGCGGAGCGGATTTGCTTTCGAGGAGCGAGATTCCTCAGGGAGAGTAGAGACTTCACCACCGGCTTGGTAAGGAAAATTTGTTCCCGGTTCGGGATGGCAGAAGTGGATTTGTTTGCGATGAGCGAGAACATGCATTGCCCACTGTTCTTCTCAATGTCCCACTCCCCGCTCCAGGGAGATGCACTGACATCAAACTGGCCGAGAACCAAACTCTATGTGTTCCCTCCGGTGAAAATTTTGCCTCTGGTGCTATGCAAAATCAGGGAGGAGAAAGCATCAGTGATCCTTGTCGCCCCAGACTGGCCAAACCAGCCATGGTTTCCGGATCTCAGAGAAATGCTGACAGCCGCACCATGGCGAATTCCGCTCAGAGCGGATATGTTAACGCAAGCGAACGGTGTGATTTGGCATCCCAACCCGGAGCTTTGGAAACTTCACGTGTGGATGCTTCAGGGCCGTTAGAAGACTTGAGCGCCTTGCCTCCTCGCGCACCATCCACTGGACACCTTTACACTTTTAAATGGCAAGTGTTTGTAAAATGGTGCTGTGAGCTTCTCATCAACCTGTTTAACTGTCCTGTGTTGGATGTTCTATGTTATCTACAGCACAGAATGGACAGCAGCAGTCTGCCCTCCACGCTGAAGGGTTACGTGGGTGCTATTGCCTTGTTTCATGCACCGGTGGCTGGGCGGTCGATAAGTAGACAGGACTTAGTGGTCAAATTCAAATTCCAAAGGGAGCGAGGAGACTGCTTCCTTCACGGCCACCCTCCGTACCGCAGTGGGACCTAGCTTTGGTTCTGAAAGCTCTCTCTCTTCCACCATTTGACCCTTTAGAGTCTGCTGCCGTTCGTGAGCTCTCGATTAAAAACCACTCTCCTTCTGGCCCTCGCTTCAGCAAAGCACATCGGAGACACATGCTGTCTGTGAGTGAGGATTTTATGCGTTTTGGTCCCGGCGACTGTAATATCACTCTCTGGCCGAGACAGGGCTATGTGCCGAAATCGCTGTCTACGCCCTTTAAATCACAGATCATTGCTCTATCTGCCTTATTTGCTGAACCGTCAATCTCTCAGGACGCTGGTGCTCGCAGCGCTGTCTGCCCGGTCAGGGCGCTCAGGATCTACACTGATCGCTCTGCCGCTTTTCGACAGTCGGACCAGCTCTTTGTGTACTTTGGAGGCCGCTCTAAAGGATGGGCTGTTTCTAAACAAAGGCTTTCTCACTGGATAGTGGACGTGATTACTCTGGCTTATGCTACTATGGACCAGGACTGTCCCTTCCAAATCAGGGCGCATTCTACAAGAGCCATAGCTTCTTCTTGGGCCTGGTCTAATTCCTGGTCTAATTCCTTGGGCCTGGTACTTATTCGTGACCTGATAACTCTGAATTCTCCAAAGAGACTCACTTGGTTTCATCAATTTCAACGCAAATGGCGCTTTTCCAATCCGTGGTACTACTCAACTGGGCTCGGTACGGTACGGCATGGCTCACTTTTCTTTCAGTTTGCTTTTCCACTGCAGTTAGTGCCGCTTCAAAGTGGGTGGGATTATTTTGAGCCTATGGTAGTATTGATTTAAAACTCCTTTTGCTTAAGGCTGCTTTATTATTGGCTCTTTCGACCATGAAGCGGGTTAGTGAACTTCAGGTGAACAGGTGGATTTCCATTTGCCTTTCCATTTGCAGCCTTTTTCCTCATCACAGGATGAGCAGCTTCATTGTTTGTACCCTGTCCGTTCTGTCCACATAGTGAAAGCACTATGGAGGAGTAATCAGTTATTTGTTTCATGGGCAGATTCTTGTAAGTATAAACCTATTTCACATCAGTGCCTGTCCCACTTTGATGTACTATATATTCATTTTTGGTTCAGGATGTGCGGGCAGCAAGTTGGGCTTCACTTCACACTGTTGTCCGAATTTATAGACCGATGTCACGGAGCAATCACTGGCTCATTCCATTCTAAGAGTGTTAAAAAAAGAACACTTGTTCATGAGGTGTTTTTATTTTAATTTGCACATGTTCCCGTTCTATTCGGAGAGTAGTTATGGGCTTTATTCGGTTTATGTCACATAAATCACTGAGTTGGTTGACATGCCTGCTTCGCAAAGCATATCTGCAATATGGGAGTTGTCGATACCCCATAGTGAGATACTGAAAGAATGTTTAAAAGAGAACTGAGGTTACTTATGTAACCCAGGTTCTCTGATAACAGAAGTGAGGTATTTCACCACACATCCCTCCTTTTTGTTGCACGGAGAACAGATATGCTGAGAATTCAGTGGGGACTGCTAGCATAGATATTAGGGAGGCGGGAAAGACATGCCTCTTCCAACACATTTGTAATTATTTAAAATTATCCTTGAAATGGTCTATATGACATGCATTACAGAAGTCCAGTATCAACAAAGGCACAGGGAAAAGACAAATGAAACATAAAGCCAAATAAATTCATATTTTGTAAATGACCTATTATAAATATATCAAAAATTTGTTTTTGTGAGTGGATATGCATTGCTAAGGACGACATTTAGACATCTTTAAAGGAGATTTTCTGAACATTTAGATTTTTTTGCACCCAGATTCCAGATTTTCAAATAGTTGTATCTTGGCCAAATACTGTTCTATCCAAACAAACCATACATCAATGGAAAGCTTATTTATGCAGAATGCCCATCTCATCTCATTTGGAAGTTATTTCAAACATGCACTGGTGTCTGAAAGTGTGTTTTGAGTTGAAAATTATTTAAAATGTCTTAAATGTTGAGGTTATCTGGTTGCCTGATATGAAATCATGGGAAATGAGCAGCAGTCCTGACCATCTCCTGACTCGGATAAACTACACCTTTGTCCATAACCACACATTAAGCCCCAGTTGGCCCACTATGGACCAAGGTATTGGGCAGGCCAAAAAATCATGGTCGTTGCCCCAGAGGATGCCGAGATTTTAAACAGTCATAATATAAGTACTTTTTCTAAAGAGGCACCCTTCTAACCCACTTCACATGAGGAACTGTAGTTAAAATCTAAACTCAGAATCGATTGAAGAGAGAAGCATGAAGCATGCACTGGTCATGCAAATCTATAGTGGAAGATCAGGTGAAGTTTTTCATTTAAAAGAGAATATCTGCAGGTAAATATAAAGAAACCCTGTCTGTGATCAATATGTCAATGTCAATCAGACATGCTCCAAACAGACGTGTACCGCAAACATCTGATTGGAATGGCTGTTGACAAAATGCATACTGTATAAATTATTTGTTGCAGATTAATTAAAATTCCTAGAACAAACTTTTATAGACATCTTCAACTGATTTCTTAGGTATTTTTAATGGAGATTGTTGTACCATTTTTTGCTTTAACGTTTATGCCGATCTTGAATGAATGATGTGTGGTTGAATGCCTATGATAATTCTGCTGACCCAAATCTTTTGTGTTCCGCAGAAGAATGAAAGTCATACAGGTTTTGGCCCGACATGATGGCGAGTAAATGATGACAGCACTTTTAATTTTCAAAGTAACAGCTGCAGTATTTTTTTTTTTTTTAATTTTTTATCAAATAAAGGTTAGGGTATTATTATTTAAAGACTTAATTTACTCACCACAGACAGTAACACTGAATTCCAATCTTTAATTGATAAACTCCAGTGTCGCTGGTTCTGGTGTTTTTGATGGTGAGATCTCCAGTTTGATGGTGCAGCTCCAGTCTGCCTTTGAATGTCCCATCATCACCATATGAGGTCTTCCTCTTGTTTCCGCAAATTCCAATTGCAAGATTTTTTTCCTTCAAAGCTCCACTGTACCTGCTCATCTCTGCTGACATTAAAATCAGTCATTAGAATACCATATAAAACTGATATTACACTCTAAGTAGCAGGTTCAACTAAGGTCTCATGTCACTTGAATGATGAAGTTTAAATTTAATTTCTACATGACTTTATACCAAGAATATTCTGAGCTTTACTAGTCCAAAGCAACATTAAGCAGTTTATTAGGAAGTCTATTGACAAACGAGCGTGAAGGTGAATGCTTCAATTCACCAGATGTAAAATAAATTTTGTAGTTTCTACATGAATATATATATATTTATATATTTTTTGTTTTATTTTAATATGTCCCTCAAGGTTCGCTTATAATGTCAATAAAGTTATAACAATATGCACTATACTAATATGCACTGACTCTGGATCCAGCAAAAGAGCTTTGGAACTTTAAAAAAAACTTTTGGTGAATTACTGTGATGATTATTCTATAAATGTGTGTGTTCTGTACATACAGTAAGGGAGAAATTGGCAACATTTCACCTGTAGTAAGTGAGGCTGGTCACTAGCAAGGTACAAGCATTGGAACTTGAAAAAAGCCTTTTGGTGTATTACTGTGATGGTTTTTCTAAAAATATTTGTACTGTACATACAGTAAACAAGATATTGGCAAAATTCCATCTGTAGTGAGTCACTCCGGTCACTACGAAAGTATTACAACCTTTGGAATGTGAAAAAAAAAAAACATTTTGGGGATTTACAATAATTTTTTTCTAGAAGTATTTGTGTACCGTATGTACAGTACGGGGAAATATTGGCAAATTTAACCTGTAGTAAGTCAATCTTGTAAAGAGGAACATAGTAGATCAGACTTTTGGAACAAGAAAACACATTTGGTGAATTACTGCATTTTTTTTCATTTTTCTTTTCATTACTTGTGTACTGTACAAACATTAGGGGAGGTATTGTCTAAAGCGAGATATTGGCAAACTATAATAAGTCAGTTTGAACACTAGCCATTTACTATAGTCTGTAAGCACTAATTCGGAGTCGTGAATTTGCAGATGGTCCCTATAGCAGCTTGGTATGATATGAAGCGAATATCAAACCTAACACTAACTTTACCCCGCTCGATTAAACATGTCCAGCATGTCCACCAGACTCCGACAGGGGTATCACACCGATTCAACAACTCGAAAAGACCCGCCCCCTTTAGTTACTGTTGCTATGGCCGGCAAGTCATGTGTTTTCACACCACACATCATGTTTTTCAAGCAGTGAAAATACATCCTGGAGCAAAGAGGACACTGACAACGTATGAAAGTTTCATATTCAAAATATTGAAATTTTGTGAAGTAGTTTAAACTCTAAATACCGTATAGTGCCTCCTTAATGTGTTGAGATAGTTCCTTTAAACGGCGCGTGAACCGATCTTCTCTTCATACTAGTTCATTAATAGCATAAAATAAGCATGAATATACATCATAAGGAATGTTGTTTCAACCGCGGAAAGACGTGAGTACACACAATATTTCAAGTTAACCAACGTTAATCTACTACAGCTACTCCCTGACTGCTTTGTCGATAAGATGGCGGATTCGACGTTCTGATTGGTTACATCGCCTGTCAATCAAACTGTTTGCGACGGCCAACTTCGTTGTCGGTGTAGGCCTGATTTCATGTGACGTCACAGTAGAACACCGTTTAAGAAAACTCTAAAAATGTTCTATATATCTATGTTTGTATGTATCTATGGAGACAGTCTCTCGACGATGCATCGATGGATCGGTCACTCTCACAAGTGCGTATAACTTGCGTTTTGTGCACATATTTTTGAACGATTTTCTTCAACTGTTATTACATAATGGATATTTGATTTCTTGGCCACACAGATTTGCACAATGAGGGCATCAGGCAAGTAGAAAGTGCGAAATAAATCTCCACATTAACAAGACGAGCAGGCACGAGACTACAACAGATGCCAGAAGAGTCACCGACAAGTAAGATTTGACAATTGTCAGAAAAGTTATAGTTAAAGGTACACTGTGTAACTTTTTTGTTCAGAATTTGCAGAATTTATATAATGAGTGAGTCCATCATGAATCGCTGTGATATGACTATGATTAGCTGAGCCATAATTATTTAATTGCTATAAAACAGACAGTTTTTACATACTGTAGTAGTTACATATTGTAGAACACCATTAAATTACTTGGTAACTGAGCAAAATCAATGTACATTCCTGACAGAAATGACTATTATTATATCATCATTATTATTATTATTGATTTGCAATTACAGTTGTAGGAATAATGTTATTAAATAGGTGTTTACTAAAAAATTAAATATAGAAATATGAAATGTAAGTTGTATTCTATACATAATATGGTGTTAGAAAGGGGCTAAAGGAACACCTTCAGAAAAATGTGCTTTTTACTTCCACCAACATGAGGCAAAGCACTTATCCAGTCACAAACCAAAAGGTGCACGTGCTTGATAATAAACATTTATATTGTAACTATTTGAAACTGAGCGGGACGTCAACCGCTGCAGAGTAGCCCAGTTGCATTGTGACTCATATGCATAAACAGTGAGAAGTAGCTACAGCTATGTTCTTCTGCAAGAGGCATGAAATGTTGTTTATTAACCACTAAAGGACCATGGTGTACCTTTACTTTGATTAATTACTTAATAATTAATAATTATTTAAATTAATAATTTGAAATCTGTCGTGAATTGGCCAAACTTAAATAAAAAAAAACCCCACAAAGACATTTTCAAATTGCATAGCAAAACAATTCCCGGAAATTATTATTTTAAATTACGAAATCTGTCTTGAATTGGCCTTTTTGGTCATATTGGTTCCTAGCTCTGGTGTAGCACTCTGGGCGGGACTAACCTGACCGGCCATGTGCCAGTTGGCTGTTTTGGCAACGGTTGCAGTTCACCCCAAGTCAGCATTTAGAGTTAGGACTAGGGTGTGTCCTGTAATGTGGTGGGTGGGACACAGGCCACATCCTGGGTTGCCATTGCCACAAAAAAAAAAGGCGACAAACTTAAATAAAAACAAAACGCAAAGACATTTTCAAATGGCGTAGCAAAACAATGCCTCGAAATAATTATTTTAAAATACACGAAATCTGTCGTGAATTGGCCTTTTTTTGTCATATTGGTTCCTAGCTCTGGTGTAGCACTCTGGGCGGGACTGACCTGACCGGCCATGTGCCAGTTGGCTGTTTTGGCAACGGTTACAGTTCACCCCAAGTCAGCACTAAGAGTTAGGACTAGGGTGTGTCCTGTAAGGTGGTGGGTGGGACACAGGCCACATCCTGGGTTGCCATTGGCAAAAAAAAAAGGCGACAAACTTAAATTAAAAAACACAAAACGCAAAGACGTTTTCAAATCGCGTAGCAAAACAATGCCCCGAAATACTTATTTTAAAATATGAAATCTGTCGTGAATTGGCCTTTTTTGTCATATTGGTTCCTAGCTCTGGTGTAGCACTCTGGGCGGGACTGACCTGACCGGCCATGTGCCAGTTGGCTCTTTTGGCGAAGCTATCAGTTCACCCCAAGTCAGCATTTAGAGTTAGGACTAGGGTGTGTCCTGTAAGGTGGTGGGTGGGACACAGGCCACATCCTAGGTTGCCATTGTCACAAAAAAAAGGCGACAAACTTAAATAAAAAAAAAAACGCAAAGACATTTTCAAATGTCGTAGCAAAACAATGCCTCGAAATAATTATTTTAAAATACACAAAATCTGTCATGAATTGGCCTTTTTTTGTCATATTGGTTCCTAGCTCTGGTGTAGCACTCTGGGCGGGACTGACCAGCGAAGTGCCAGTTGGCTGTTTTGGCGAAGCTATTAGTTCACCCCAAGTCAGCATTTAGAGTTAGGACTAGGGTGTGTCCTGTAAGGTGGTGGGTGGGACACAGGCCACATCCTAGGTTGCCACTGCCACAAAAAAAAAAGGCGACAAACTTAAATAAAAACAAAACGCAAAGACATTTTCGAATTGCCTAGCAAAACAATGCCTTGAAATAATTGTTTTAAAATACACGAAATCTGTCGTGAATTGGCCTTTTTTTGTCATATTGGTTCCTAGCTCTGGTGTAGCACTCTGGGCGGGACTAACCTGACCGGCCATGTGCCAGTTGGCTGTTTTGGCAACGGTTACAGTTCACCCCAAGTCAGCACTAAGAGTTAGGACTAGGGTGTGTCCTGTAAGGTGGTGGGTGGGACACAGGCCACATCCTGGGTTGCCATTGGCAAAAAAAAAAGGCGACAAACTTAAATTAAAAAACACAAAACGCAAAGACGTTTTCAAATCGCGTAGCAAAACAATGCCCCGAAATACTTATTTTAAAATATGAAATCTGTCGTGAATTGGCCTTTTTTGTCATATTGGTTCCTAGCTCTGGTGTAGCACTCTGGGCGGGACTGACCTGACCGGCCATGTGCCAGTTGGCTCTTTTGGCAACGGTTGCAGTTCACCCCAAGTCAGCATTTAGAGTTAGGACTAGGGTGTGTCCTGTAAGGTGGTGGGTGGGACACAGGCCACATCCTAGGTTGCCATTGTCACAAAAAAAAGGCGACAAACTTAAATAAAAAAAAAAAACGCAAAGACATTTTCAAATGTCGTAGCAAAACAATGCCTCGAAATAATTATTTTAAAATACACAAAATCTGTCATGAATTGGCCTTTTTTTGTCATATTGGTTCCTAGCTCTGGTGTAGCACTCTGGGCGGGACTGACCAGCGAAGTGCCAGTTGGCTGTTTTGGCGAAGCTATTAGTTCACCCCAAGTCAGCATTTAGAGTTAGGACTAGGGTGTGTCCTGTAAGGTGGTGGGTGGGACACAGGCCACATCCTAGGTTGCCACTGCCACAAAAAAAAAAGGCGACAAACTTAAATAAAAACAAAACGCAAAGACATTTTCGAATTGCCTAGCAAAACAATGCCTTGAAATAATTGTTTTAAAATACACGAAATCTGTCGTGAATTGGCCTTTTTTTGTCATATTGGTTCCTAGCTCTGGTGTAGCACTCTGGGCGGGACTAACCTGACCGGCCATGTGCCAGTTGGCTGTTTTGGCAACGGTTACAGTTCACCCCAAGTCAGCACTAAGAGTTAGGACTAGGGTGTGTCCTGTAAGGTGGTGGGTGGGACACAGGCCACATCCTGGGTTGCCATTGGCAAAAAAAAAAGGCGACAAACTTAAATTAAAAAACACAAAACGCAAAGACGTTTTCAAATCGCGTAGCAAAACAATGCCCCGAAATACTTATTTTAAAATATGAAATCTGTCGTGAATTGGCCTTTTTTGTCATATTGGTTCCTAGCTCTGGTGTAGCACTCTGGGCGGGACTGACCTGACCGGCCATGTGCCAGTTGGCTGTTTTGGCAACGGTTGTAGTTCACCCCAAGTCAGCACTAAGAGTTAGGACTAGGGTGTGTCCTGTAAGGTGGTGGGTGGGACACAGGCCACATCCTAGGTTGCCATTGTCACAAAAAAAAGGCGACAAACTTAAATAAAAACAAAACGCAAAGACATTTTCAAATGTCGTAGCAAAACAATGCCCCGAAATACTTATTTTAAAATACACGAAATCTGTCGTGAATTGGCCTTTTTTTGTCATATTGGTTCCTAGCTCTGGTGTAGCACTCTGGGCGGGACTGACCTGACCGGCCATGTGCCAGTTGGCTGTTTTGGCAACGGTTGTAGTTCACCCCAAGTCAGCACTAAGAGTTAGGACTAGGGTGTGTCCTGTAAGGTGGTGGGTGGGACACAGGCCACATCCTAGGTTGCCATTGCCAAAAAAAAAAAAAGGCAAAGACATTTTCGAATTGCCTAGCAAAACAGTGCCTTGAAATAATTGTTTTAAAATACACGAAATCTGTCGTGAATTGGCCTTTTTTTGTCATATTGGTTCCTAGCTCTGGTGTAGCACTCTGGGCGGGACTGACCTGACCGGCCATGTGCCAGTTGGCTGTTTTGGCAACGGTTACAGTTCACCCCAAGTCAGCACTAAGAGTTAGGACTAGGGTGTGTCCTGTAAGGTGGTGGGTGGGACACAGGCCACATCCTGGGTTGCCATTGGCAAAAAAAAAAGGCGACAAACTTAAATTAAAAAACACAAAACGCAAAGACGTTTTCAAATCGCGTAGCAAAACAATGCCCCGAAATACTTATTTTAAAATATGAAATCTGTCGTGAATTGGCCTTTTTTTGTCATATTGGTTCCTAGCTCTGGTGTAGCACTCTGGGCGGGACTGACCTGACCGGCCATGTGCCAGTTGGCTGTTTTGGCAACGGTTGTAGTTCACCCCAAGTCAGCACTAAGAGTTAGGACTAGGGTGTGTCCTGTAAGGTGGTGGGTGGGACACAGGCCACATCCTGGGTTGCCATTGGCAAAAAAAAAAAAGCGACAAATTTAAATAAAAAAAACCCCCACAAAGACATTTTCAAATGGCGTAGCAAAACAATATCCTGAAATTATTATTTTAAATTACGAAATCTGTCTTGAATTGGCCTTTTTGGTCATATTGGTTCCTAGCTCTGGTGTAGCACTCTGGGCGGGACTGACCTGACCGGCCATGTGCCAGTTGGCTGTTTTGGCAACGGTTGCAGTTCACCCCAAGTCAGCATTTAGAGTTAGGACTAGGGTGTGTCCTGTAAGGTGGTGGGTGGGACACAGGCCACATCCTAGGTTGCCATTGTCACAAAAAAAAGGCGACAAACTTAAATAAAAAAAAAACGCAAAGACATTTTCAAATGTCGTAGCAAAACAATGCCTCGAAATAATTATTTTAAAATACACAAAATCTGTCATGAATTGGCCTTTTTTTGTCATATTGGTTCCTAGCTCTGGTGTAGCACTCTGGGCGGGACTGACCAGCGAAGTGCCAGTTGGCTGTTTTGGCGAAGCTATTAGTTCACCCCAAGTCAGCATTTAGAGTTAGGACTAGGGTGTGTCCTGTAAGGTGGTGGGTGGGACACAGGCCACATCCTAGGTTGCCACTGCCACAAAAAAAAAGGCGACAAACTTAAATAAAAACAAAACGCAAAGACATTTTCGAATTGCCTAGCAAAACAATGCCTTGAAATAATTGTTTTAAAATACACGTAATCTGTCGTGAATTGGCCCTTTTTTGTCATATTGGTTCCTAGCTCTGGTGTAGCACTCTGGGCGGGACTGACCTGACCGGCCATGTGCCAGTTGGCTGTTTTGGCAACGGTTGTAGTTCACCCCAAGTCAGCACTAAGAGTTAGGACTAGGGTGTGTCCTGTAAGGTGGTGGGTGGGACACAGGCCACATCCTGGGTTGCCATTGGCAAAAAAAAACAAATGACAAATTTAAATAAAAAAAAAACCCCACAAAGACATTTTCAAATGGCGTAGCAAAACAATGCCCTGAAATTATTATTTTAAATTACGAAATCTGTCTTGAATTGGCCTTTTTGGTCATATTGGTTCCTAGCTCTGGTGTAGCACTCTGGGCGGGACTGACCAGCGAAGTGCAAACTTAAATTAAAAAACACAAAACGCAAAGACATTTTCAAACTGCATAGCAAAACAATGCGCCGAAATACTTATTTTAAAATATGAAATCTGACGTGAATCATGGTGCCATGGAGGCTTCTCCTGTGAACAAGAGTCCAACAGGTGAGACTGAAAGAAGGCTAGCGGTGTAAAGTGTACAGATCAATCGTACTTGTGCTGTCTGACACTCACCCGAAACACACGCACAGAAAGCCTCTTCTCAGACACCGTACGGTCCCGAATAGGATTCGGTCCCGTGTCTTAATGCTCTTGAGTTGTCAAATACACACAAAATTGTCAAATTTATGTTTTATTAACAAAGTTCGGGAGGAGCACATTTAAATAATCGATCCAATCACCACGTCGTTTCAACCAGCTGTTAACAATCAGCATGAGTGGAGGCCTGTATATAATCACTATTCCTCAACAGTTTTTCAGCATTCCTCCACCACCCCGTCTCCTCACACTCACCTGGTTACTTCCTAACCTGGAACGCAGGGGCAGTTGGTTGGTGTTGGTTGGTTCATTTAAATATGTTCTATTTAATATAATATAAATAGCCTTATATATTAAATATATTTTAAGGTATGGCCCATGTGATCTTTACCATTAGCAGAACTGAGCCACATGTGCCAGAAGTTGGCCATATGAAGCCTGGAAATGTGTGTAATAAGAAAAATAACTATATTGTGATTATTGTGAAATAAGATTTTGGGACATTTATGCAGGCATAAAGCAGAAGTCAGGCAGATGGCTCAGAAATATTTCCATTACTTTGGACTTGTAGCATTACAGATAAGAATTTAGCAGTTAAATGTAAATTATGTCATTGTATCACTGCTTAATTTGACGGTGGAGATGTTGTGTTTTCAATTGTTATTCTTCATTTCAGAAAAGCCTACAGAATGTAGGAAGAGGAAAAGAATTCGTTCTTTCCTCAACAGGCTTTGGAAGGCTATGAAGCGTCTTTTCCAGCGCTGTTGCCGCTGTAGTGCTGTGGATGTCGTGGAGCCTTTTGTCCCTCCACCAGATCTGGAGCCAGAGCCTGATCCTGAGCCACCATCACCTGCTCCTGTCATTATTTCTCCAGCATCACTTTAAACATTATTGTTGTCCTGTTTTCCACTAAAAATATCTTAAGGCTCGTTTTCAGAGAATATTAATATTGTTTTGCCCATATTAAAATTATTTTCTCGACACAACCAGTGCTGATTTTTTAAAATAAAACAATGGATCTTCCAAGCTCATATATTTCTTACATTTTTTTTTGTTTGTTTTTCAGAGTCCTTCGAGTCTCTCTATAACGGGAGAGATGATCGGATCCGGAGGATTTCGGAAGGGTGTACGTGGGAGCAAATTAGATGGCAAAAAGGTAAATCTTCCAGAATTGTACAAACATTTTGCTCTTGCATGCATCAAACATATTTAAAACAATTCACAGATGGTTTAATTCTTATTCCAAGGTCAGGTGCTTGAGTACTGATACTGTTATTGAAACTGTTTTTATTTATTTATTTTGTTTGCAGGTTGCCATCAAGCAGATGCTCAAGATTGACAACGATCGTTATCTTGATATTTTAAGTTGGCCAAAACCTGAATATGTATTGAAGTGCAGATTACTGTAGTTAATACACCCGTCGGAAGCATTAGGTGTAAATGAGATTGACAAAAAGCCTAGAGGCACCAAATAACTTTGAGCTGAAAAGGCTATTTTGAACATATTTAAGAAGATCTTATGAAAAGTGCATGTTTTCTTCAGATTTTTACCCAGCTAACTTCCTGTCTACTACTTTTCTCTAACCTGGGCATCCCAAACCTCTCGTCACGGAAGTGGCGCTGCTGCTGATGATGAGGCGAGAACCCATAAGCCCCTTCGTCATACATCTATACGAGTGGTTTGGACACCCTCGAAAATTCACTCTCATTATGGAGTACCCGGAACCCTGCGAGACCTTGCTGGACTTCATCAAACATGAACCCAGACCGGATGAGCCAGTATCACGGGTCATCATGTCACATGCTGTGCTGGCAATACAACACTGCATCGAGCACGGGGTATTTCATAATGACATTCATACGCAGAATTTCCTGTTGAAGAGAACAACATTAGAGCTCAAGCTGATAGACTTTGGCGCTGGTCAGCTATTTAGTAGTGATGGCTACGAGAGCGACGAATACATTGGTGAGCATTTTATGAGTGTGGAAAACTGAATGTAGTGACTTACTGATTATTTGATGCTTTAAAAAAAAGCTCAACAATGTGCAAATTTCTTGCTTACAGGCGCACCGTCTTACTGCCCACCTGAAGGCTTGACAGTACCTCGATTTCGCGCCGTCCCAGCAAATGTCTGGACTCCAGGAGTGCTGTTGTACAACATGGTGAACGCATGTCGCCCTTTTCTCAACCAAACAGAAATCAAACGAGCAAAAGTTACATTTCAGATCTCCAATTATCCGAGGGTGAGTGAATAATATTGAGAACACTGATAAAAACACACATAAAGCAAAGTCTCTGTACAGAAACTGTTAAAGGTGAAGTATGTAAGATTTTTTTTATATATAGCTCAACGTATAGCGAGAGTGTCGCAGAAATTACGTACTTCACTTTTAAAGTAAAGATGTTTTAGATGCTGTTTTAATAGATGCATAGTCACATGGTCAAGACTAACCAGCTCTCTCCTTATTACAATTTGCACAGAATGCAGAGATCTGATTACAAAGTGCCTACTGAACGGCCGACGTTAGAGCAGATGTCCAGGAAGTCCAATGATTTCAAGTGTGAGGAAGTGTATCAGACACAGAGTAGGATTATTATCATTTGTCTTCAATTCTGGATTATTTGTAGTGAATTTGTCTCTCATTGTAATGTTCCTGTTGTAGTCAAGTCCCCTTCATTTATATAGCGCTTTATACGGTACAGATTGTGTCTAAGTGGCTTCACAGTAACAAACAAGAAAATGACAGAATCAGTGATTTGAGCCGGACAATTACATCACTGTTTTCTCCAGTGCTAATATACATAAATTAACTAGATTAAGAACTATGTCATGACTTAACTTAACTATTGATCTTTGCAACAGAATGAATCAATAATATATAGATTAAGATGGACAATGACTCCATTTTCTTTGGGAGCTGCTGTGCAGCCAAAATTTATTTGTCAATTATTAATGTAAAGCTGCTTTGCCACAATTTTCATTGTAAAAAGTGCTATATGAGTAAAGGTGACTTGACTTGATGCAAACAGAATTTCAGCTCAAAAAATCATTCATGAGTTGACTTAATCTTTGTGTTGGATAGGAAATAACATACTTGCTGTCCTTGGTGGAGGGTTTGAGCCGAAGCCTGAAGTCCAACCCCAACCTGACAGGGAACTCTGAGCCCGTCCATGTCAAGAACAAGAACACGAGAGACTGCAAGACTGGAAAGAAGTCGTCACAGTCATATTTGTGTTGTTTTAAAAGTCATTTTTTCACTTTGTTTTTAAAAGTCAATACAAGTAATCTTTACTTGCATAGTGCTTTATATATGACCAATCTGTATATATGTATATATCATTTGAATAAATTAAATGCTTTTAAACAGTCCCGGCCTGCGAGAAACCTTTGAAGTGAAAAGGCAAAGACCTGTTTTTGTGCTTCCCGCAATAACGCTACATAAAATTGTAAATAAAAATCTAAGTGGTTGCAAACTTCAGTGCATTGTAGAGTCTGTCTAAAACATAATCCCACAATAAATAAAAATAAAAAAGAGAAAGGGTAGACGACAAATTTAGAGGCAGTAGAATTAGAGTTATGAGAATTAATCAACACAAGTTGGCAGGATATAAGCTAAATACATTACATAAAGGGGTACAAAATGTTCCTCATCAGTTTCTTTTGAACGTGTTTTACGGCAAAGAGAAATCAGTTCTCCTGTTTAGATATTGAAAAAGGGGACCAGGTTTGTTTGAAAGAATCAATATTATGTGCAAATGCAGTTAATTGCTCCAAGTTTCAGTGTACTAATAATAATTTGAGTCACTGGTTTATTGAGAGTACTGTTCTCTGTCTTGCCAATTTAGTAAAATATGTTTCTTTGCTATGGACAGCGAGATTAATAGAATGGTTTGAGATTATTAGGAATTTGTAAACTAGACATGTCTCCCAGTAAGGCTATTATGGGATGAACTGGGATGCTGAGCCCAAGGATGTCTGACAGTCTGCTCATAACCTCCGACCAGAAGGACTGAACAAGTGGATACTGCCAGAATGCATGAAAGTAATCATCAGTTGAGGCTGGACAGTATGAACAGTTATTATTATTATTATTATTTTTTAGATATTCCTCTTCTTCCTCTTATTATTAGTATTATTGTTAATATTACTGTTATTATTATTATTATTATTACTGCTGCCTCTACTACTTCTGCCATTATAACTATTACTATTGCTGATAATATTATTATTATTATTATTGTTAATACAACTATTATTATTTCTATTAGGATTGTTTCAAGTTGTTTATAACAATTTACCATTCAGTGAGTACATATTCTTATATATACACTCGTGCATACATAAGGGAAACAAAGGAAAAGAAACGTCCCACAAAAGATATGTCAGTGGTCAATAAAAATAAAATAAAACATAACCCTACAATAAATCAGACTAGAGCCTGCAGACAATCATAATATAGTATGATGCACGACACCACCATTGACTATTTAGTTAATGAAGCTATTTGTGTATTAGAAAGATTTAGGTCAGTCTTGAAGCTTATTGGAATAGTTACCCCAAAACAAAGTTCTGTTTTGAAAATCTAGATGGTGCACACTGATAAGTCCTTAACTCAACCTGCCCGTAATCACGTCATTGTTTTTAGGGCACAGCTGATTGGTTCCTGCTGTATCAGTAGCCAATGAGTTTGCGTGCTCCACTTTCAAATACTTTGTTACCATTTGCTGTAGTTGCAGAGCACTTTCAGAAACCCTCCACCTTCCCCAGCTCCACCTGTATTAACTAAAATGAATACAGTCATGTTTATATGAAAACCTACGGTGAATATAACTGAGGCCCAAGAATAGACAATATTCATATATTTATTTATGTATAATTTTGTTGATTTATTTATTTTTGGATTTAATTATTCAGGTATTTTGTTTTTGCAGGTTTCGTCCTCCATACTTTTATGGTGTATTACATATAACATATAAGCAAAGTGTGATAATGTAATATATCCCTCATTGTTCTTTTGTCTTATTCTCTTCATCTTGCAAAAAGGGGGAAAAAAGCAGCTTGTGACGTCAAAGCAAGTGATGTGTCATTCTCATCCAGACCCCAAGAGGCAGTAAAGAGACACTTATTTTTTGCTTGTAAGTATATACAAAATATCAAATAAACAACAGTAACTCTTAAAACAATTACCAAAAGTCCAAATAGCAGCATAACAAAAATATATATAAACTAAATAAACACATTACAACAACAACAAAAACATTAAAAAGAAATGCAAGGGGCTTATTCGCCAAAAAATACCTTCAAAAGATTTCATAGGGCTTTTTTGACTTTACACATGACTTTTAAGTATTTAAAGAAGACCATTAAATCTTGAAATTTGGAAAGTTGCTTTTTGCTTAATTCATCTCTCAAATATTTTCAGTAAAACTAGCGCTGGACACAATTCTGACATCTGTGCATTGTGCACAGGGTGGATCTGCTCTAAGACCCCCCATCACTTCCCTGAAGGTAAACTAGTACCATTACCCATTTCAATGGTTGACAATGGTTCCACAAAGGAGTTGATTTTATCACTGACTTACCACCATCTGACCACAATACCTGTGTACACGTTGTTGGACACGATAATTGAATCATTTTCAAAAACATGCACTTTGCTTTCAAAAATTTGCATTTTCAGGCAAAAATACCTTTGTTGTGTAAACGAATGGTCGAAACTCATGGAAAGTTTTGTTTTTAGCTGAAAACGGAGTTGTGTAAATGGCCTTAGAAATATATTTTTCTGATTTAATGAAGTTACATTAAGTGACACAGATTAACAAATGGTGAAAATCAACTTAGCAGAACAAATATGAAATGAATTCTGGATTGATCTCAGTTGTGTGTGGCGAAATCTGCTTTATGAGCAGCTCTACCAAGAAATGTAAAACATGGTAAGCACCCATAATAAACAGATACTTCATGACTTTCAGCTTTAAAATGAATTAAATGATTATGATGCAAATAACATAGAGCTCTCAAGAAGGACACTGTGATGGAAAACTTCAAAGCTTGTGCTCCCAAAAGCTTCTCGAGGGAACGCAACATAACTAAACTAATGCAGTGTGGCAATTAATCAGCAAAACTAGTGTATTTTTTTCCCCATTTCATTTATTTTCCATGACCAAAATCATTTAGGGGCTTTGTAGAATTAGGACACAATAAAACAGGCCAATAAGTGTTGATAAAATAAAAAGTTTAATCAACGATTAGTTGATGTTTCTTTAACATAATCCCAATTTAATATGGAACAGAGTTTTTATTGCCAGTTATTGGGTCACATTTGGTGAGGATGGACCTGAACATGAACTACTCACTGGGATTTTGGACATGTGCTTTTTGTATGACCAAGCAGGGAACCTAAATAAGTAAATCTCTTTCCACATCTATGACATTGATACGGCTTCACTCCAGTGTGGATCCTCTCGTGTATTTTCAGATATTCCGACCGTTTGAATCTCTTGTCGCATTGAGAACACTCATAAGGTTTTTCTACAGTGTGAACTGACTGGTGCAGTTTCAGTTCAGAATCTCTAATAAAGGACTTTCCACACTTAGAGCAAATATGATCCCTCAAACCGCTGTGTCTTTTCAAATGTATTTTTAAATTACCCATCTGTCTAAAACCCTTTCCACACAAAGAACACACATGAGGCTTCTCATTGGTGTGAAGTTTCACATGGTCCTTCAGGGCATCTGCCCTAAAAAACTTTTTACCACAATGATCACAGTCATAAGGTCTTTCTCTAGTATGAGTGCGCAGATGAACTTTAAAAACACCAGCCTTTCTGAAACTCTTCCCGCACTGATCACACGTGTAAAGATTTTCTCCAGTGTGGATTTTCATGTGATCCTGAAGGCTTGGTTTTCGTCTGAAACTCTTCCACACTCGTCGCATATGTGGGGCTTCTCTCCGGTGTGGATTTTCATGTGTTCATTGAGGGTTACTTTTAGTTTGAATTTCTTCCCACACTGATCACATGTGTGTGGCCTTTCCCCAGTGTGGACTTTCATGTGTTCGTTCAGGTTTCCTTTATGCGTAAAACTTTTCCCACATCGATTACACGTGTATGGCCTCTCTCCAGTGTGGATTTTCATGTGTTCATTAAGGTTTCCTTTTTGAGAGAAACTTTTCCCGCACTGATCACATGTGTGTGGCTTCTCCATAGTGTGGAATTTCACATGTTCGGTAAGGCTTCCTTTATGTAGAAAACCCTTCCCGCATTGGTTACATGTGTATGGCTTTTCTACCGTGTGGATTTTCATGTGATCATTAAGGTCTCCTCTTTGAGTGAAACTCTTCCCACACTGATCACACAAGTGTGGCTTTTCAGCAGTGTGGATTTTCATGTGTTCAGTCAGATTTCCTTTCATTGTGAAACTCTTTCCGCACTGATCACATGTGTGCGGCAATCTGTGCAATTTTGTGTGAAAATTAAGATTTTTTTCACATGAGAAACTCTTTCCACACTGAGGACAGGTGAAACATTTTTGGGTTTTTCCATCCAATGAGTCACTTGAAGACATATCTTCAGCTTTGACATGATGAAGTTTCTCCTTCACGTCAGTCAGTTCTGCAACCTCCTTGTTCACTTTCATCAGGTCTAAAATTAAAGTAAAACAGTACTTTTAGTTCCTATAGTTTGATTTTCAGTAAGTCATATATATATATATATAAAGAGAGAGAAATGAGATGCCATTTTAAAGCCTGCACCTGTTCATATTAGCCTTTAATTTTTTTTATATTGTGTTTTTTATTTTACGTGTACATGCTTATGTCATTGACATATCCTCAGATAAAATTAATGCTTTTAACCACAGGTACCAGCACACCTCAAACCATCATATTCATTATTTCATAAGTGTTTTTTTTCTTCTAATTGCATTAATTTCTAATTACGTTTTCTACATGGGATTTTCTAATTGCAACCACTGAATCGGATAAACTGCTTAAAGTTTTATAACCTTACTGAAAAATCAAGAATCAAGAATAAACACCAACCTATTTGTTCTTCAAAATCTTCCTGTTTTATTCTGCAGCTTTCAGGATCATTTATGTTTTCCATGTTCTTTCATTAACTCTTCTTCACTTGTAGGCTGATTGGAATATTCCAGCAATTATTGGTGAATTGCTATGGGAGGACCAGGTCTGCCAAAATCGAAAATAAATTAGTCATTAAGTTTATGCTTTCGGGTATCCACACATTTTAAGCATGTTTTGTGATCATCAATCTAACTATCAAAATGTAGAATTTGCTTTAGAACAACTTCTAGCTGAGTTTTGTTGAAACATGAAATGTGGTTTATCACAGACTATATACTTTGCCTCAATCTATGGGCATCAATCAAGTGTCAATTTACATGTGATCTGTTGACTTTAGCATAAGAAATGACGTAAAAATGGAGACTATTGACTACATGAAATTAACAGGTTTTTCAGCAGCTCTTGTTAAAGGGTTGATTCAACCAAAATGAAAATTCTGTCATTAATTACCTCATGTCGTTGTAAACTTGTAAGACCCTCGTTCGTCTTCGGCACACAAATTAAGACATTTTGATGAAATCCGAGAGCTCTGACCCTTCAATACACAGCAATTTAATTACCACAAAGACATCGTTAAAATAGTCAACGTAATGAATTACTGTAAAAATTACAGCATTATTTTACAGCCGCTGGCTGTTGTTTAATAATACAGCATATTGCTGTAAACTGCAATGCATTCTGGGGTCACGTGTTGGTTTGACTCAAATTTACAGAATATTGCTGTAAATTGACCCTTTGTAATTTAAAAAAATACAGTTATTTACTGTAATCAGAGAATACAGGGAAATTCTGTAAATTAAATTACAGTAACACTACTGTAAATTTTATAGTAACTGGCTGGCAACCCTGCTGCCAGTATTATACTGTAAAATTTACAGTAATTTTTTAACTGTGTGGGCACAAAAAGTATTCTCGACGCTTCATGAAATTGAGGTTGAACCTCTTTAGTCACGTTGACTATTTTAACAATGTATTTAGAACGTTTCTTGACCTTTACAGAGGTAATTGAATTGCTGCCTATTGAGGAGTCAGAGCTCTCGGATTTCATCGAAATGTCTTAATTTGTGCTCTGAAGATGAATGAAGGTCTTAGGAGTTTGGAACGACATGAGAGTGGGTAATTAATGACAGAATTTTTTTTTTGGGTGAACTAACCCTTTAATAGATACTCCCAAAATAAGCCTTTAGAGAGATGAGTCATTAACCACAGTTAAATTAAAATATCGTATAGCAATATAGCATTAACTTTCACAAACATCTGAACAATTATACACAAATAAACACCACTACAGATCTTTTAGATCTTTAACAGAAACTAAGTTCATCACATTGTTGCCTACTGTGCTCATTTTTTTTCCCCACCAAACTAATGCCAGAGGTCCATGTTCGATTTACCCGTTTGAAAAGGAATACTGAGAAATAGAATTTTGGGTTTTTTTAACAAACGAAAAATGAGATTGACACAATTTCTCATTTTTCATTTGTGGTTTACAAATCGATTTATAGCATTCGCACCTGTGGGAGCCGCTGAAATGCACCTTTCATCCCATTGGTCAAACCGCTTCTGTCTTCAGTAGTTTTAATTCTGTCAGGCAGAATAAGGGTGCGTTCACACTTGTAGTTCGGTTGGTTTGGTTCATCTGGTTCGGACCAAAAAACAAAACAAAACATACAGTCCTGGTCCGCTTAGCGTTCACACAGGCATTTTTAACAGCGAACCTTAAGTTACCGAACCAAAGGCATAGAGATATGTTCACAACCTGATTGGTCGGGTTTCATGACGTATATTTCTCGACAGAGTGCGCTTACCGAACGTTCAAAACAATGCTGTGCACTGGATTAAACACAATTGCTTTATGCGTTTACATATGCTTTATTTTTACCAGCTGAGAACTCACGAAGAGCTCATAAAATGTTCAAAACATTCAAAACAGCAGCAGGATTTCCATTGTATGATTTGATTTGATTTGATTTTCGTGGTATGCAGAAACAAATATTGATGAGGCGCTTCACCTCCTCGTTGCTCCATGTTTGCCCTCGACTCATTTTGGATACACCGATTTTTCCGCGTCGTCAAATCAGTGACTTGTAGCGTCACATCTTGTGACATCACGTCCTGTTTTTGGTTGGTTTACATGTCTTTGGTCCGTGTTGCGTTCATATATCAATGGAACCGCACCAGAGTTCGCTTGGAAACGGACCGAGACCCATCTTTTTAGCGGTCTCGGTGCGCACCAGGGTTCGGATGGCAGCGTTCACGTGTTCAAACGAACCGCACTAACTGAGCAATCGCACCAGCGTTCGTTTTAATCCAACCAAACATGACAAGTGTGAACGCACCCTAAGAGTCAGTACGGCACACTGACCATTCACACTTTAAGGGCCTGTCAGGCTAGATTCTGCGGGTTCTTCCATGCAACTGCTCTAGTCAGGCTCACAATAAAAGCAAGCAAAGAAGTTCTAATTTGACGCTTTATATTACATGAGCATTCCAATACATTTTCATAACAACATGAGCCATCTGGAATGAAGAAAGTGATCAACATGATTGATATTCAAAATGGTAAGCACGTTCAGATTGCCCTGACATTTTGCATGATCGGGCTGCTCGAACTGTCTTGAGAGTGTTAGCTCTTAAACTGAGGTGAAAGCTGATTGGTTGCTCCCACGTGTGTACTGTCCAAAGGCATTTTAGCACTCGATTGACAAATGGATAAAGAAAAGCATTTGGCAAATCCTTTTTTAAAAAGCCATTTAAATATGCATTTAAAATGATTTAATAATGTACTATTTATTGTTTTATTAATCTACGTTTTAAAAAAATTATTAAATAACCCATTTCAAATTCGTCTATTTATTTATACATTAAATAAGTATTTTTTTTAAAAATTTGTTTTATTGTTCTATTAAACTACATTTAAAAACAGGAATTAAATAAACTATAAATATGTCTATTTATTTGCCCATTTAAAAGCGATTTATTTATATACATTTTTATTTTCGAATTATTAAATTAATTAATTGATTCTTCATTTTATTATGTGGCACTCCAGGTCTTCCATAGCTAACAAGTAGCTAAATGGGAATACAGAGGTTGTCGGGAATATTAACCGTCATTAGCTGAACAGGAAAAACATGGACGTGCCTTTTACAGGTTAACCAGATATGTTCTATTCTTCATATTTTATGTCATTTTGTTACAAAAAGAAAAGGTTCATCATTTCTTGTTATATTATAAAATGATTAGTAATCAGATGTTTGAATTTAAGTAATGATAATTTTATGCATATCTGATTTGTCACAATTACGTATATACGTGCTTGCGTCGGCACGCACACTTAAAGAGAAAGTGTGCGAGATGCGTTTTCATTCATGGTGAACTATTGTTGATCATTATTTCTCTCCATTTTCAGGAGTACTACACATTTCAAAAGGATTACATGATCTGATTATATTTGTTTTCTGGTTCACAATTGCTTGACCTTTCAATCTTTCTATAGATATATTTCTCATTTCTGTGAAGCAAGTATACACTGACTTTTGGTTTATCTTTTTGATGCGCCCCAGTTCGTAGAGACTGAGGCGGCAGGAAGCACATACATTTTGTTTTATTTTACAAAGGCCCAATGATTTCTTGTTATTTTGAGTTTACACAAATAAAAGTAGATGCTTTTTTGAATGATGCATTACTCTAATCTCATACTCTAATCTGTATGACCAAAAATGGTATTTTAAGTTGTTCCTGCTTTTCTCAGGGAAAAATGTCAGCGATCTCGTCTGCACCTCCATGTCTTGCAGTAAATGAGCTACTTCCGCTTGCACACTCCACATGAATGTCTACATTATGAAACAGAGTCTTAATAAAAAACTGGAATATTGAGTGATAATATTTACACTAAATATTATATTTACCTACTTTAGAAAGATACCAGTAAACACAGATAATATAAGGATTAGAAGTGAAAAAGGGAGACAATTTACCTTTCAGTTTGATTGACAGGCGATCTGACCAATCATATCCCCGAATTCACCATTTTGTCTGTCAAAGCGGTCAGGTGAGTTAGTAGATTAACGTTGGTGAACTCAAACTTCAAAAATTGTGTGTACTCACGTCTTTCCACACTTCCTTCAGATGTCCATTCATGTCTATTTGATGCTATAAATGAATTAATATGAAGAGATGGTCGGTTCACGAGCCGATTAAAGGAGCTACAGCGATCATGACACATTAGAGAGCCACTATACGGCATTTATTGTTTATATTACTTCTTTTGAAAATGTTGATATATTAAATATGAAACCGTTTCATATGTCTGACGACGCGTGTCAGTGTCTTCTTTGTTTTCTAGAACATGATGTATGGCGTGAGAGCTTGTGGCTTGTCGGACAGAGCCATAATAACTAAACGGGGAGGGTCTTTGTGAAAGGTCAATTACATTTAAGCATGAATGTGAAAGCAAACCTGGAAAGCGACATGAGGATTTAGGGAGAAAACAAGACATTCTTAGTCAAGTCATCTTTATTTTTATAGCGCTTTTTACAATGCAAATTGTGGCAAAGCAGCTTTACATTAATAAGAAAATGGTGTCATTGTGCAGCTTATTTTATATATTATTGATTCATTATATCAGTAGTTATTAGTCTAGTTAATTTAGGTATATCAGCACTGCAGAAAACAGTGACGTAATCGTCCGGCTCAGATCAGTTCACATACAACGACACCAATGCAGGCGTATAAAAAACACTGCTGGATATCAAGCAAGTGTTCCCAACTTAAGCAAGCCAAAGGAACCAAAACTCCAACAAATGGAGAAAAAAACCTTGGGAGAAACCAGGCTTAGTCGGGGCCAGTTCTCCTCTGGCCAACAGTGAACACTTGTCCGATACTCAGGCAGAGTTACGGGTCATTAAACCCATTTGGAATTGCAACAGTCAAAATATTTAATCCAGTTCCATCTAGTTTAAGATCTTTTTGATCACGCCGGTATGGGACGGTTTGTTGGGATCTGTGCCACTGGCTGATGAGTCGGTAAGGTCTTCACAAACTAGGGATGCACCGAATGTTCGGCAACCGAAATTGTAATAAGTGAATAAGTAAAAAGGCCGAATAAATTTTGCCGAACAATGACGTTTTTAATGATGTTTTTAACGTTCACATATCGCGTCTTTTCCGCGCGCATATTCTTTATATCTTATGTAGGTGCGCGGTAACCGCGCGCAAAACGGAAGGGACGCGCATGCGGTGCGGCGCGCTTGTTTTTTCCGGGCGCGCCTGTGCCGCGGCGAGATGAAAACATCTCAATTTTTCAGAATGCCGCAAGCGCACCGCAGGTCATGTGACAAGAACCAACCGATCATCTTTGACCTTTCCGTAACAAAACATGGAAATCTCAGCCGAACAGCTGATCATAGCTGTACAGGGGGGTTGTTATGTCTCATCTCCATAAATATATCTAGTAGTAAAGCTAAAGCAAGGGCTAAAAATCAATTTATCCCTTGCTGAAACTTTCTCATCGTCAGAAACCACAGTTCATGGTTGCATAGCAACGACAGACGCCACAGAAGCGCGAGCTCCCGAACGCTTGCAAAAGAAGGAGGAAGCGACGCGGCCGCGCTTTACACGCTTTATTAGGCGCGATATAGGCCTAACAATAGGCTATTCAAGAAGAACATAGGCTTCAAAGATGGCCAAATAATTTATTTTTTATTTTTATTTTACTAATTTATTCATTTTAAGTTACATTGTGCTTTGTTTGTATAATATCTGCTGGAATGTTAAAAAAATGTTCAGTGTTAAATATTTTGAAATTATATTTTTGTTATTTGATTTATTTCTCTGAAAAGCAACACAAAATAGTAAAAAGCAAATTTTTACTATTTAATTATTGTAATGGTGAAAAAATTGGCAAAATAAATGGAAAAAATGCGAAACATCGCATTCGGTATTCAGCCAAGAATTTCATTTCGGTGCATCCCTATAACAAACAGTCTCCGCTGACACCACAGGGCCACATTCTTAGGGCATATTCCAGTTAATTATTCATGGAATATGTACATTAAATCGGGAGAGCAGACCACAAATGTGCAGTATGTTTTTCATACTGTTACAGCTGAATATAGGAGAAGACAAAAAAGAGAGAAAATAATGCCATAGATATTCTTGTTACACTGTCACACCAAGCGTTACTTTCCTGACGTCTGCAAATAGATGAAGGAAATCTTACAGCTCATCCAGTCACGGACGGAAAATAAGGGTTATTTGTAACGCATCCTTATGATTTGAAATTATAATTATTTTTATTTGTAGAACTTCCTCAAAACTGAACGCGTCTCCCATAATCTAAACCGCAGTAGGCTCGTTAGGGAAAAGGTTTTGGATTTATTGTATTCCCATTTGGTGCATTAGAACAAAGTGTGAAGAAAAGAAAAATAATGGAAAAAAACGACATGGGAATAGTTTATTAAAAGATTTTTTTTTTATGTTTATGTCATGAGAAGGGTCGAATATATGATAAATAAGTCAAGACAATTGAAGACAAAAACTAGAAAACTAATTATCCGAAAGCAACACGGTCCGTGTAACTGGACACCAGAAAATACGGACAAATAGCACTGTACCCGTTAAAACAACACAGAAATGACCCCGAAAAATGCCGCCTAAACAAACCGCGCTTTCATAATTGAGTTACTGAACTACTCACCTCAGCTCTGAAATCTGGACACTGATCGTGACGTCTTCTTCTTCTTTGACAGCCAGGTTTAGAGGTGCATTACCGCCACCTACCAGACTGGAGTGTGGAGCAGCTGGGGCCGTATGTATAAAGCCGCTCAGAGTAAAAAGAGTAACATTTTCATCCCTAGACTTAAGAATAAGAGTGCATAAAGATTCCTCAGTTTCAAGACATGGTCTCAGCTCCTAAATTATTTAAGAATGCTGGAGAGGTCTCCTAACCTAGTTAGGGGTAATAAACTGGCAGCGAGGAAGATGAGAAACACACTTTCCAAGAAAGATATGATGTATTGGAGTAATATGATGACATGGAGTTGATAAAACAATATAAACATATAGATTGACAATTCTTTTTTTTTTTAAATAAATGTAATAAATATTATTTAATAATTAACACGGGTAATACATTTTAATAAATGCAATGACTTTGAATACACTTTTTAATAACTTTAAATGTTATAACTTCTCCCATCAATGCTCTAACTGTTGAAATGAAAATGGTAATTACATTTTTGGTAACTGTAAAAATGCACCGGCGATGACTTGAGCCCATCAGTCCACAGTAATCCGGCTCTAAATTGATGTGCAATTTTTATTCAATTTTGCTTAAACCACCAAAATATAAGGAAAATATATTTTTATTTTTATTTTTATATTATTTAACTGTTTTAACAGAGAAGTGAAGAATAAAATCAACAAGCAAAGGTATTTATTTGACAACATTTTTGGCAAAAGAAAAAAGCCAAACTACAGCTGAAGGTTTCAGAAAAAAGCAAAACAAACATTGACTACAATATATCATTGGTCCTCTCGTTTTTGCATGTGCTATTCATTTCTTTGAGTCACAGCCCGGCCAAAAATAATTTCTGCTCAATTTCATTGCATTATCACAAACAAAACAATTGACTCTAAGCTACACAATATGCATGCATCTTTTAACATGTTTTTAAAAATATTTGAACTAAGGGTGAAGATGTCAACTTTCCTAGGCTGGACATCACTTTTGGCCACTACTCAGTTAATTGACTTTCCAGATGACCCTCAAACCATGAAAGCACACCATTTTTATGTTGACTATAGACTTGTTGGGGCTGTTGATGGAACTCATGGCACATCATTGCTTCCACACCATCAATACTAATTTATTATATTTAAAAAAAATAAATGTAAATATTAAAACTTTTTAATTTTCTTTTATAATTACATTAAATGAGTGGTGTCGTGCTGCTATGACTACAACCTTGCAGCCTCGCTTTTGGCTGATTCAGACGTTGAGGGCACCCATTTTTGAGTTTACATCATTGTAGTCCTTAGTTTACAACATTTAACTCAGTACTTATGAATCAGTCTTAGACTTTACTAAAAGTTGCTTTTAGCTTCTTTATAAAAGTCTCCTACTCTTAGAAAAGTCCTATTTACAAAGAAATTTTTAACACTTAAGCTTAAGACTATACTCTTAAGAGCATTTCTGAAAAGCTTTATACATATGGGCCCAGGAAAGAAAGAAAGAATCATCCTCATCAACTCACAATAAAAGCAGCACCACCACACACAGAGGCCTTGTCTGGTCTCATCTTAACTTGGACCGTTTCATTGTCTGTGTTTTGGACTGTTTGTATTGCTAATTGCTACCTACCTGCTTCTACTTACATTCATAAAACTTTGGGTATAAACCTTACTAAAAGTGAACGTACGACATAAATCTGAAAATGATGTATGCAAAAAAAAAACATGCGTACACCAGAACCTGCCCAAAAATCCCTTTATAAATCCCAGTCGGCAGAAGATTGTCCGTACGTGCATCTCCACCCTGTCTCCTCCCAGAAATCACCATATATGGAGCTTACAACGCCTAGTTTTATATGCATAACCTCATCTGCATATCATTTCCATGCATGTTCCCGTCCACGTGGCACCATTGTTAACACCGTCAAAAGTACAAAACATTGGGAAATATTACATACGGACTATAATTGCCATTTGTGCCATGCATATTGCCAAATAACGCACGCGTCAGTAAGCAGACACTACATATAATATTGCAATCGGTGGTAAGCCTGGCTGTGCTGTGCACTCAACAACTAGTACTGACATCCACTGCAGCGGCAACACCGGTGCTGACATGAACATACAATACAAGTGTGGCAAAAAACTGTGCAGACAAATCACGGAGGCAGCAGTACTGGTGCCAATCACCCAGTCAGTCACAATGATGCTAGATCCTTGTCTGTGCTTTTACACCATGAATGTGTGCAACAGCAATACACATAAAATAACCCACAAGGGTGACATTCGTGCAGAAAGGCAGCACGGTCTGCACCTGTAACGTCAGAGTCAAACTACGAATGGCTAAGCGACCTAGTTGAACACCCCTTAGTAGGTGCGTCGACAACTGGTAATAGTCACATGACCTATTTGACATCACTCACAATGTCGGTCCACGTTGTAGATATAATCTTGCAAGGCCACACCGCGATGCGAGTGAGGAAACAATTAATCACAGGACTGATCGTAGTGCCCAGCACGGGATGATCATGTAGAAGGGCGAGGGGTGATCAGCTTTCTTGTGCCACTCAAAATTCTCATCTATAGAGCTCCATGCCTGGCTACTATGAATAATGTAACGCTGCCGTTACAGCGGTATATATAAAGCAGGGAGGGCATACCGTCGCTATCCCAGCACTCTTGCCACTGACAGAGGCTGTCTGGCCAAAAAGAGATATACTGACATAATCCAGCTGCACAGCGAAATGATTGTGACTCACAGCCCATTATTACTTCTGACACCCACGATGAGCGGGGGATGTGAGAACAGAGAGCTGACAGTCTCCCTATCTTCATCATGTTAGAGGGAGGGAGCATAGCAAACACTTTCAAGCCGCAGCCATCAGCCTGAGAGCTTCCTGAGAACACTAAAGGTAGAAACTCCTCGGCTCGAAATGATCGGAGGTGAGTTACAAACTGTAAACGCACCTGTGAAATGCTTCAAACTTGCATCACAATAAGACCCTTTGTAGTTGTCTTTTACTCTGAGGAAGCGAAGCAGAAGATGAGATGGATTAATACACACTGAATGGACTAGGATGAGTCGATTGTAACAGTTCGTAAGAACGGGAAGAAGGAGGCGGGAACCGGCGAACATTCAATCCGATCCTCCTCCGCCCCCTGGCGGCCGGCGATGGCTCCTCCTGTTGAGGGCAGCCGGCAGCGAGCCCGCCGTCCCCTACTCCTCCCCATCATGGTGGCAGGCAGCAGGCTCCGGCCCACGGCGAACAGCGGCTCCTCCGCTCCCTCCTGGACGGCCGCCACCCCACCTCGTCCCAGGGGCACGGCAGCGAGCTCTCCGTCCCACCTGTTGCTCAGTTGCTCCAGCACCACCGCCTCGGGCAGTCCCTCGCGGTCTTCTCTCCCGCTCTCCCCGAACTCCTCAGCACCGCGATCCCCCTCCGCAGCGAGGGCTCTTCGACAGCATGTCCCTCCATCCTCCCGGGTTTCGGCACCAATGTAACACAGTTCGTAAGAACGGGAAGAAGGAGGCGGGAACCGGCGAACATTCAACATAATTTTAATAATAAAATAATCAAACAATAAAACGAAAGTAAAAGGGCGGCAGTCGGCGTGAGGAACACAAACAAAATAAAATACAACATAAAATCCAGGCCTGGTCCTCTCTCGTCCTTCACTGTCGTCGCTCCTCTTTTATGCTTCCGGAGCTCCTCCGTGAGAGACACGAGACCGGTGCGCCGAGCAGCTGAAGCTCGTTATCTCTCGCATCACCGGCCTCGCGCCGTTCCCTCACGGCTCTCGCCCGCCCTGCTCGTCACAGACCTGCGTTGAAGAAATACAAGCGGGTTATGGTCAGTGTAAACGGTAACAGGTTGAGAGCTTGAACCAACATAGACCTCAAAATGTTGAAGAGCTAGAATTAAGGCAAGTGCTTCCCTCTCTATGGTACTGTAGTTAATCTGATGTTTGTGGAATTTTTTTGAAAAGAAACTAATTGGGTGATTAACAACGGGATTTGATCCAAGTGCAGCTTTAATTCCAAAACGTAGTCGTACAGGCAATGGTCAACTCAATAGCAAACAGGATCAACAGGGGAAAGGCAAACTCGTAGTCAATATTACAGGCTAAGGTCAAAAGGCAGGCAGATAAACAACAGGACTATGACACAGGCAGGAATCGAAAACAGGCAAAACAAGGCAAGGGTAGCGCTCAGAAATGTTACAGTTTCAACAAGACTTCGCAAATAACCAGTGAAACAGAACAGAACAGGCTTATGGGAAGTGTAGGGTGGTGTATGGAGTCCATGATAGAGTTCTGAAATGGGAGGGCGACATCTAGTAGCAGGTGAATGGAGGACAACGGAACAGGATTCATAACACCCAGCGCTCCACTGCAGTAATTTGAAAAGTGCTAGCTCACCTTGTTGCTCCGTCGGCACCTTTGTCAAAGTACTTTGTACTTTTGAAAAAAAAATTGTTTTGAAAAATATGTTGATTATATTATCTCAATATTAACTCAAGTAAAAATAATTAATTATACTTAAGAAAGTAGAAGAAACTGGAAAATGTACTCAATTACTGTAACGAAAGTATTTGCAATTGTTAGTGATTTTCCACCTCCGCTTAAGACATTGAATATAATTACTATTGTTTATTAAATCATTTCATACACCTTTTTGGAAAATGACCAAATTTTGATTGGGTGGGCCACAATTCAGACCCCGATATATTTCAAACGAAATCGAAGAACGAACTGGTGTGACGTTATTTCGAACAAAATCAGGCTGAAACAAAGTTCGTTTGGAGTTCGTTGTGGAAGTTTGAAACAACTTTCCATAGCAAACTTTCTGGAAAAGTTTGCTTCGGCTGGTAAACACCTTCGTACTACCGTGGCCATCGCGTAAGGTAATTGTGCGCTGAGGCTGAACTTGATACTGCTGATGATACTTCTGATGAAATGAGAGACTATTTATATATTCTAAAGCATCTAGATTTTAAGCAATGTATTTTATAAAGTGTTATAATATAAACGTGACATGACTTTACTTGTCATGTCACGAGTGCAAACAAACATATCCACATTGCCATGATCAGATGCTTTTCTTATGCTTCATTTAGAAATCCTTGCTAGTATCCTTGTCAATTTTGTTGTTTATTTTGTTACTGAGAGGAAAGCATGCAAAAGTTTTACATATTCATCTAACAGTCGCTCTCAGCAGTGTGGGGGCCGTCAGATGTTTGATTATATTATATTACTACTTATGTATTTCGAACTTCATTTTACCCCTAAATGAAGAACGAAAAAGAACTTCGCTTGAAGTATATTGGAGCCTTTCAATGTGGGTGCCCATCCCCACCTGGGCCCACTTGTAGCTGGTCTGCTGTTTGCTTCAGTAAAGATCATTATGAAACAACAGTGTATTTGTTTCAGGGCAGTAGAATAGAAAAACAATGAAAAAGCAAAATTGGTCACAAATTTCATTTAATGCAGACTTAATTCAAACAGTAAAATCAAATATGGAAACACTCAATATTTTTTTTTTTGCAATATACATTAGCTTTAAATTGAATTTATAAAAAAAGTATAAAATAATATTTTCAAATAAAAATAATTAGGCATTAGGCCTAATTTCCAGTTAATTTATATCTGTCAAAAGAGGGGTTTGCCTGGTTGTTCTGTAATCCATGTTTACTCAGCTCCCAGACCTGCTGAAACAAAAACAAAAACAAAACAAACAAACAAAAAAATACAAACACATGTCAGAATTTTTTTTATGCATTTTTATTGCATTTCTGTAATTACCCAAATTTATATATGAAACTTGCGTGCCATTTGGACGGTATTAGATGGATAAAAGATGAAAATCCTCTACAATTTGAACTTGAACTTGTCCCCCCTTGAAATTCACTCCCTGGACTCAGTCCCCTCGAGACTCCTTAAATTTGTTTCGCATTTCGCTATTGTCTAGCAATGCAAGTGGGCTTGTGGAGATCTACAGTATGTACTTGTTTATGCCTCATCAGCACAATGTAAGGAAACTGATAACTGAACTTTTGGGTGTTGCAGTTCTGTCACTTGATAAATGTTGTTCAAAAGTGTCACTCCACCCTCAGCAAAGCCACCAGTAGAAACTCTTTTCTCTCTGTATGTGTTTCGATCACAGAGGAAGTTAAAAGCTCTTAAGCCAGCAAAATTTTCATAACACATTTGTTTTACAGTTTTTTTTTCAGTTGTAGAATTATTATTATTATTATTATTAAATTTGAGCAATTCCCATTATCGCTGCATGGTTTTTGAGGCTCCAGCATATGGCAAGCCGTTTTGACTTTTATTCATTTTCAGAATATGAACTTGTGATATCAACAATTACATTTTCACTAGTTAAAATGTTAATGTCCACTAGTATAAACTATAATTCTTGATATCAAGAATTGTATTTTTCCTAGTGAAATCTCGCCTTAGGCTGCCATTCAAATTCTATTGTTGATATCAAGAATTAATTTCTTACTAGTTGAAATTCCAGTTTCTCATATCAGGAATACAATTGTTACAGTAAAAATGCAAATTTATGATATCAACAATTACATAGTTTTTTTTTCTTTCTTTCTTTTCTAGTGAGCATTTATAAGAGCAATAGAATGCCTAATTTAACTAAAGCCTAATCTTGATTTAGGCTAAGCCCTGTCTGTGAAACCGGGCCGTAAAGTATTCATTGACTCATTATTTTGTGAATCATCACAAGAATCGTTTCTCAAACAATTTATAATTTTTTGTCACAATTTATGAATGTTTTCGTTTCACAAACAATTATTTGCATTATGTATGAGTTGTTTGTTTTAAGAACAATTCTGTGTCAATCTGAAAAAAACATAAATCCAATGAAATTATATTTTCCGCTGATAGTTAACCAAGTTAAACCAAGCCTAAAGCTCTGATTACTGTTTTGGGCATGCACCAAATTCTTTGCAACCCTCCAATGCAAATCCACTCTTATGCATTTTGGGATGGCTTCTTGTTTTTCGGTGGTGTTGAAACAGATGCTAAACATTGATGGTTATTTCTCATGAGCGAAAAGCTCTTCCTAAAGAGGATTTATCGTATTTACCTAACAGATTTTTTTCTAGGAATGCATGTGAGGGGATCCATGCATACAATACCTCTGACTGCGCCAAAAAGGAAACAAAATCATTCCTTTCAAAATGTACTTGTGGATATATCATTGTCAATTATTGTTAACAGTTAGTACAGAGCTAACAGTGCAAGGCATTCAGGTTGTGACATTGTCCAACAAATGGTTTTGTTAAATTCTTAGTCATCAACAAATTGCTGACTTGTGTGACAGCTTTACCGTCGGTTTAGTCTGGAGGTGAGACAGAAGTTGACATCAGCTCGAATTTGGTTTTACTTGTGAACTGCTTTGCAGAAGTGTTCTCCTAAACCTCTCAGTATAATGTTGAGCAAATGCTTAAAGATGAAGTGTGTAATTCTTTCAATGTTAAAACACTTTCCTCGGTCCCCCTTTTAATATCTAGAGACAGTTGGAGGTAAGCCTCCAATAAGGTAAGCGAAATGTGTTGAAACTGTGGCTCTTTGACTCCTTTGAAGCTTTGCAGAGTTTGTTTGATCATCTTAGCTAGGCCGTCATTACATTTCCTAACCCGACGGCAGATGGGGATAGTGTTGGGGAAACCCGTTTTGCAGTTTTGATATGCTAGTGCCAAAATGCTAAAATACACTGTAATGAATTACTGTAAAAATTACAGCATTATTTTACAGCCGCTGGCTGTTTTTTAATAATACAGCATATTGCTGTAAACTGCAATGCATTCTGGGGTCACGTGTTGGTTTGACTCAAATTTACAGAATATTGCTGTAAATTGACCCTTCGTAATTTAAAAAATACAGTTATTTACTGTAATCAGAGAATACAGGGAAATTCTGTAAATTAAATTACAGTAACACTACTGTAAATTTTACAGTAACTGGCTGGCAACTCTGCTGCCAGTATTATACTGTAAAATTTACAGTAATTTTTTAACAGTGTACCACCTTAAATGAACGTCCACATTTTAGAAGATAGAAGACGAAATATTCTGAATATTACAATGCTGCAATGTCTGAGAGAGAAGAAAAATGTCATGAAGAACAGCTCTAAACAACCTCTTATTATACAGTTGTGGTCATAAGAATCCGTAAAATGTTAACCATTTTAACTAAAGGGAGATAACTTAACAGGATGATCAGAGTAAATATAAAAGAGGATATCTTTAACTGCTTATAGGACAATCAAGGGACTCAAGGGAAGTCAATTAAAATGACAACTCCAAAAAAGAAAAAAAAAACAGTTGTGGATCATCCAATATTAAAGAGATGCATGCAGTATTAAGAATCAAATGTATGTAAACATTTAAACTACTTAAATTTTATAAATTCATTTATCATTTTGTCTTGAGGACTGTATGCAAACATTATGTGAAATGCTTATTCAGGGCACCACCAAGTAAACAAAAACAAGCAATTTTCGCAATCCCTCTTATTTTGTATGAATTATTATCTTTTTGCAGATTGTATAAAATTTATGTAAACTTATAACCACAACTGTATGTTGGCTATACAGTATAGGACTGCCAGCAAGCTAACATTCGAAACTTACTGCAAAAGAATTGCTAGGAAAATAAATGTAGATAGAAAAACTATGGCAAATTCAAAAGTCAAGATAAATCATGTTAATGCTGAAAGTAAGATTAATTTATTCAATCAACTGCCAGCCCTTAAAGCACAAAAAATCTGCCTCTTCAAGATTAAAATCTGTAAATATGCTGAATACTGTTAAAAAAAATTCCCGAGATGTTATAGGCAGAGCACTTCCGTGTTTCAATGTTGTCTGTTTGTAATCAATTTAGCCAAAATGATGCTGCTACACAGAGTAAAAACTATCATTTGGATGGCAACAAGAGAAATGGTTTTGTATGTTTTAGTAATGTATGTAGACTATGAAAGACACATTTCAGGGCCTGGGCCACTGACCAGAACCAGATCTGGGGGTTCGGGGTTCGATTAGGGCTTCTGTCGCTGAAGAGTCCGGATCAGCTGTGCCCTTTAGAACATTCATACGCTTGCGAAACGCCTCCTTTTTTGGGTAGAGCAAGAAGTCATACACAAGAGCAGCAGCCACCCCACCGATCATGGGTGCGATCCAGTATATCTATATAAAAGGAAATGATTATAATAGTTGATAAAATTGTCATTTTGCTTAAAAAAAGTAGCTAAAAGAACTAATCATTTTTCTTTCTGAACCCTTTTGAAGTAGTAATGCTGTGTGTCACAATGTTTATTATGCAAAAATAATTGTGATATTTTCCAGTATGATATAACCAAATTTCTTCCATTAGCAAAGCATTTAAGTTGCCATTAATTCTTGTCTTGTCAGCAATTGTCATTTGTTCTGACAACAAAACTTACCCAGTGGTTTTTAAAGGCTTCAAGAATGACGGCTGGTCCAAAAGATCGAGCAGGGTTGATGCCGCACCCAGTGTAACTGATCTGGGGATGAGAATGATGAGCTTTTAGGTTGAAGGTGAGCAAACTAACATACAGCAGAAAAGAGTCTTGACCAAGCTTGGTTGAAAATCTACTGATCTAAGATCATTGTGTTTTGTTTGATGAAAAGTCAATTATCAAGTGCTTACTGCTACCAGGTGCCCTAAACCAACTGATAGTCCGATGGCTAGGGGTGCAGAGCCTGTGACATCAGTTCGATGTTTATCTGTTGTGGCCAAGACACAGAGTACCAGCTGAAAGGTTGCAAAAAGCTCAATTGCAAATCCCTGTCCCACTGTCACACCTTTACTCAGCTATAAGAAAATATGAAAAAAAAACAAAAAAATATGTAACAATGCAAAATATTCAACATGATTGTACTGCTACTGTCATATTACAATATAAAACAAGATAATAAATGTGATTTCAAGAATACCTTCTAACATCTGCATGAATTTTGAATATTTGCACCGTTATTATCAGGAGAAAAAGACAGCTCATTTAACAAACATTAGCAAGGAATATAGTCACACTTCGTGGGATAAGTTGTCAGAATGAGAACCTATCATTAAATATTGTAGACTTTTTAGAGTAAAACAATTATGAAATGAAATGAAATTAAAATTGGAAAATACACAAAAACTAAAACTATTGTTTTGGCCAATAAAAATTAAAATTGACACTATTTTCACTGCACTAAAGCGAATTGTTTAAAATATATAAATATTACCTGGAAAATATTTCCATTTTTTAATGAGTTTACAGCTTATCGAAAAGTATTATGTATGTGTAAAAACAATTACATTAAACATAGTCCACTAATATTTTAAATGCACGTGTCAAATCTTTTCTTCCTCCATTTTTCATGGACTCCCCAGAACCCTTTTGCAGCCCCAAATACGGAAGAATCAAAGACAGAAAGAAAGAAAGAATGAAAGAAAGAAAGAAAAAGATACTGAAAGGAGGAAACGATAATTAAAATATTGTTGAGTTGTTTTGAAATCAACACACAAAATCACAGCTAGATTAATCATAGTTATTAAAATAAAGCCCTTGTGACAACTTGTAAACTATATAGCTATTTAATACAATTCTGAATGTAATTTAATGTTATTTGAAAAGTAACTTACCATATTGAGTCCCAGTGTTGTTTCAGGGTCAGGGCTAACTTTGAACATAATGCCACTTGCCAGCACAGCTCCCAACATCTGCGCAACAATATACATGAAGGCCCTGAAGAAACTTATCTGGCAGCTAACCAAAAGTCCTAAAGTAATAGCTGGGTTCAAGTGGGCTCCGCTGATATGCCCCAAACTCTGAGCCAGTGTGGCGATCGCCAGACCAAAAGCTAAAGCTACTTTGACCTCTTGGTCAGGATATCTGTTATGCTTGTTTCCAATGGCAGAGGCTATACCAATAAAAACAAAAATGGTCATCCCAACAAACTCGGCCAATACTGCCCGCCAAAAGGACCAACTTTTAAGCTCTCGTGCCATTACAAGAGTTGTTCCTTTTCTGCCTTTAAGCTAGTAAATGAAAATGCCAACTAAGCTACCACTTATAAACACTTAGTGAAAGAAGGTTGACAGGAAACTGGTTTTAACAAAGTAACCACAGTTTTAGACCAAAAAACGGCAGTAGATAGTTAATTGCCAACGGTCCAACAGCTAGTGTCACAAAACAACCCCATAACTGCAGATTCAGTTTTCAAATTAGTACCTTTACCTGCTGCATTTTTGGGAGTCATTCCTTTTACCAGGGTCCTATCTACTGCCCAGATGTATATGGTGCATAATGAACACAAGGTTCTATGTTCCCAAGACCTGTTCACACCAAGACAAATATTCAGTGCTAAGCTTTCATGAGATTTGCATGTTGTCAATGTGACAAATTTATTTATTTACTTTTTTTTTTTTTTTTTTTTTTTTTTTATTGAAAGGTGTTCTGTCATCTCACTGTGAAAAAAGTAGCAAAGAAATGACCATTTTTTTTCTAAATATTTGGGTTGGTGTGAAAATATTTTAGGATAACATAGGAACATAGTATTAACATCACAAATTGCCTTAAAAAAACCAGTGGATTACATAATCCAGTGGATCTTACTGTGATTGTTAGTGCTGATGTATGTGTAGGTGTGCAGGTTCAGCTATGCAGATGTCCATGACAAATGTCACTGATATGGGAAAATATGACAACAGTTTTTACTGTTACACTTTTACCAGTAGCCTTCTCTTTGTAACCAATTTTCTTGGTCACATGAACTTTAGAGGGCAAAAATAGTGCTGATTCAAGTGTAATTTCGCTAATTTTCAACCCGCTTGGTATTCTTACAAAGTTCTCTTGCCTCTGTGAAGAACTCTCTTCAAGTCTTGGAGTTTTGATGAAGAGTTGGTCTGCAGAACACATCTGCCGGACTTGCTCTCGCCAGTCTTTTTATACATTTTTCAAATAACTCTCTACCCAGGTGAGATCAAAACATCTTAAACATTTTCAAACTCTGCACCAATATTGTTTATCAGTTCTTCCATTTGCTGGCTGTTAATCCAGTCTGTTTTGAAAAGTGGAATGAGAGACCCCAACCTATTTATATTAGAGCTCCCTGCTCATCCTACAAATATTCTTTAATGGCACAGTTACCATAAATCCAATGGCAGAGGCAAAGCAAGCACATTCCATTCTCTCACAGGCCTCTTACACAGACATAGTCAGATACATAATTATGATAGGAGAATAAAAATGACTATATTATAGTTGAATCTTTATAATCTGATTAATAAAATAAAAAAATTAAATCTTATAAGATAGGACAAAAAATCCTAGATTTAACCGTCTTGCTCATATGTGCCGTGATGTGACAAAGACAGCACACCACACAAAAACAGATATACAACCTGACTGTGAACACGGGAAAACTCGCAAAATCTCTTGAAACCTCAGAATAAGCATGGCGGACGATAGGCAGGAAGAATTGCGATGATAGTGTTTGGAATGTTTTTGACAGAAAATTCACGGGAAAAAAAGAAAAGGGGTCGAGTGAAGACGTCGAGACGGGGGAAACATGGTCTTTACTTTGTGAGGCACGATGACTGCGTTTGTTGTGCTTCCATCTTCTCTCGGCTCGCTTTCTGATTAGAGATTGTTTCATTTCACGTGATATTCTCTGGAGCGTGTGCACGTTTGCAGCATTTTTGATGAATTTTTAGCTTAAAAAAGAAAATGGAGTCATTGTGCAGCTTAATCTATATATTATTGATTCATTCCGTTGCAAATATCAGTAGTTATTAGTCTAGTTAATTTATGTATATCAGCACTGGAGAAAACAGTGACGTAATCGTCCGGCTCAGCTCAGTTCACATACAACGGCGCCAATGCAGGCATATCAAAAACACTGCTGAATATCAAGCAAGTGTCCCCAACTTAAGCAAGCCAAAGGAACCAAAACTCCAACAAATGGAGAAAAAAACCTCGGGAGAAACCAGGCTTATATCGGGGGGCCAGTTCAAAATGGACTGAACCACTGAGGGGCTTCAAAATATGAAAATAACAAGAGGAATGTATGTTAAGAACCAGAATCTATAAGGATATTAAGTTATCGTTAATACTTCTTGAGTTACAGGCATGCAAACTTGAGGTCCCATTTTTTTAACTGTCACCATTGGCATATAATGCAACAAAGATTGCTAAAGAATGCTGTCACAGAGCCAGTTCTGTAATATGTCCTGTTTAGCTTAATGAACTGTATATTACTGTTCATTTGTCATGTTTATTGAGAATAAAGAGAGAATATAAACACCTGTGTCATGCTATTTAGTACATTTATATTTAAAAATAACAGAACAAAAACACTACACTGTCACATTTGTTTATAAAAAATATAATAGTAAATAAATACAATATAAACAACAGTATACAATGTACAACAGTTCACTAACATATGAGAAAAATCGAAAATGATCATATGATAATAAGTATATATATTATGATATAAATCTGTATCATTTCGCTTCAAAATATCTTTACAAAGATGTTCTAATCAATAAAAAATTACACTTATCGCTTCCCATATTGCCGTCCGCCATATTTATTTTTCTTTCGCGCTCGATCGTCTCAACGCGTTGGATTTTGGGCAACGGCGCTTTAACGAGTGTACATCGAATGTACACTCTAAATCAGAGAGCATTGTGGGTAAAAGTAGTGAACGAATGTAGGGAATGAAGTCAAAATGCCCGACACCCGATATAGTGCACTATATAGTGGATAGGGAGCGCTTTCAGACACAGCTAGAGTTTACTAGTAGACCTACCAATCTCTGTGTAAAAACAAAGTAGTGATGATGCCATCTTTCTAAAGTCATTTTTACACCCCTGTACATTGGCTCCAAATCTCAGGTGAAATTTCTCATTTTGACCCCACTCTAAAATAGTGGATTTCTTAGTTAAGGTACATCAGTGACATTAAATACTTTGTCTTTCATGACTATTTATTATACAGAAAAAATATATATTAATAAATCATAAAAATTGAGCCAGGGAAGATTCTGAATTTTGGCTGTTTAATCACCTTCAGTGATTTGATTCTTAATTGTCCATCTGACAGTAAAATTAAAAGGTATGACTCTGCAAATCCATTAAAATAATTGTGATTTAAACAACTGTGAACAACCAACGAATTGTAATTTTTATTGCAACAAATGTTTGTTACAGTTCTAATCTACTCTCTTAACATAAAATAATTATCATAATATGGATGTTTTTCATTAATATTGCAGACTCTCCTTAATATGTAGCTCTGTTTAACACATTTTGTATCGGGGATCCCTGCTCCACATGTCAGAAAATAAACACTGGACAGGTAGTAAGTGAATCCGGATAAACACTTTAGCAGTTGATAGACAATGAACATGAGCAGAATGATGATGATAATAACAATGTCTTTATCTTAAAGGTTTTATGGAAGGCAGATGGAGAAGCTGGCCGACAGAGCTCACACCTCAGTAATGTGACGCTGGTGATAATCTGGAGCACAGGGAAGATAATTTTGTAGCAAAATGGGAGTCTTTCCTAGTTCATGGCCAGACACTGAGTGAACTGCGGTGTGTGCTTATGTGGTGCTGATGATGAGCGTTATTAGTGAGCCAAGGTGATTGGGATCGCTGGGTGGTGGATATGAGACAGCCTCGCAAACCCGTGACACCATGCCTCTGTCTTCACATTTTTCAGATCACTATTTTTTTTCACACTGCATGACTATCTGGGGTAGCATTAGATTGCCGCTGTGTGCACATTACACAATGGATTGGCGTCAGGGGTTACGCATTGCATGACTTCACAAGGGTATAGGAGTGACTGTAAAGTTGACATTTTCTCTCTTCTGACTGTCGTTATCAATCTCGATATATTTTTCTTCTTTTTGCAAGTTATGAAAACACTGTTGTTCAGTTTTTCTTTTACTATTTGAGAACATGGGAACACAAAATATATATTTAATGTATTCTGTCATTCACCACTATGGAATTTTACCCAACTATTCCTGCTGCCCTGTATCTTTCTCTCTCATTGACTGTAGGCCACAGTTGATGTAATTTTCTAAACACATTTCACACAGAGAGGTCCAGATATTTAGCATGGAAAACATGCATCGTCAGTTCTCTCAGACCACGTCTTTGATAATGCACACTGCATGATTGTCACTCGAGCCGCCTATTTGCCCCCGATTTCGGTCTTTTGTCTGTGATTTTGCAAAATCTGTAAAAATTGGGGCTAAAATTGTGCAGTGTGAACTTCACATAAGGGCTCCTTGCCCTGAAAAATGTTGAAGACCCGTGGAATAGAACACTTGTACACTGCACACCGCTCCCCCACCCCACTGCCGACATGGTATTAAGTGCCTAGAAAATGCTTGGTAGAAGGATAAAACGTAATCAACCTCTTTTTACACACTTACATAGATATCTCATGTGATGTGCATTCTATTTTATCATCCATTCTCCAAAGAGATTTTTTCTACAATAAAATGGCTTCCCACTTTAATGTGTGGAGCAGAGGGCTGCATTGGGTTTGGGCTCCCGCGGAACCCAACGCATATCTCGCGTGAGCGGGCGGTTTTACCCTTGCAGGAGTGGGCGGTCAGAAAATTTAGCGGGAGACCCGCTGGGAACGGTGAGATTTGGCGTGTAGTAGAAATGTCATCACAAGAAGTTGAGAAGAAAATTAAAGCGGCTGTTTACTTGACAAAAGCAAAACAAGGCAAGTCACACATATGGAAACAATTCCCAATTGACCCATCACAGTTTGATTGACAGGCGATCTAACCAATGATAACGCAGAATCCGCCATCTTATCCGACAAAGCCGTCAGGGAGAAGCCTATAGTAGATTAACGTTGGTTAACTGTGGATGAAACAACATTCTTTCTGATGTATATTCATGTTTATTTGATGCTATAAATGAACTAGTATGAAGAGAAGATCGGTTCACGAGCCAGACATTGCAACAGGGTCAATTGTCACTGAAAAAAAAAACTTTGTAAGTTACGATAAATGTGAAAAGTGTTTGTTTACAAACGACATTAAATGTGTAATTATGTTAACTTGAAGAATATTTAGTTTATATGTATATGTGTGTACTACATTTTTCACAACACTGTGAGATTAAAAGTCCAGAGAGCGGGCAGGAGGAACACACAACATTGCGGAGCGGGCCGGGATGTGGAACAGATATAGGTTGCAGGAGTGGGCAGTCCTGGTCATACATTAAGCGGGAAACAGTCCAATGCAGGGCTCTAGAGTGGAGCTGTAAAAAGCTATAATTTCTTGTTGGTTGATTCCCTGCAACGTGCCAACATTGTTGGGCAATCAATGGATCTCTCTCTGTTTTTGAGTGTCCCAACCGTGCAAGCTTTGCCTCAACCAATGGTGAGATTGAGAAGGGATTGTTTTGTTTTTAAGACAGGGATAACCAGTTGTGAAAAACCTTTTTTTTCCATGCCATTCTGTTCAGTAGCAACAGTAGCACAGGAATCGCACGCTTCACTTTAAAGTAAGACAGGCTCTTTGACATAGATGGTTCATGTACTGTACAGTGAACTCTGGGTTAACTTTATTTGGCTTTTTCCTTCCTCTGGCCACATGATATTGAATGGAAAGAGAGCCATCTGCCTTTGATATGCTGTTTACCAGACACTTTGCATTTCTAACTGGTTCAGCCGTCAGAGAAGCGTACATTTGCCATTGCTCTCCTATTCATTCCTCAGTGACATAAGTGAAGACACTTTCCTTTGGCTATCACCCTATCTGGCCTGAACAGCATTGTCATCCTGTTTCCGCAACCTTTGTGTACTTTCCTCTTGCTTCTCATGTCTCGTTGGTTCTATCCTCAGACACAGTGTCATAAAAAAATTTGTCCTTTTGTACATAGTTGTAAAATTTGTACCTTTAGGTGTACTACGGCTTGTCACCGGGGCAGAACCCTTAAGGGTACACCTGTTCTACCCTTTATGATGGGGTAATCTTTCAAAGACAAATATGTACTTTTGGTGACGAAATTGTACCTTGTAGTGAATGTACCCCTAAAACTTGTACAAAATTGTCCTTTTAAGGGTACTGTCCCAGTGACATGCACTTTGTACCGCATCATGGCACGTTTGTTTGCTTTTGGTTTTAAATCTAAAAACATATTTAAACTTCACATTTTTCCTGTAGATTTTACTTAGTTTTTATATAGTCTCTAATCCAGTCTCAAAGCATGTCTCTTTACTGTATTTTTTGTGTTTAGAAAAGACAGCTGGGTTGTTTTAGTTCTAATCTCATTGCTTTGTTTTGTTTAAACTTTAGCAGGCCGATAACAGACGGAGTTCCATCCTTCTACAGTACAAATAATCTTTTCAGCAGCCTCAAAAGACAGTAACTTAGACGGAATGTAATATTAAATTCATTACTATATAGAAAACCCTTCAATTTTTAACCAAGGTTAAAATGTAAATGTATATTTTTCAAATAAAACACCCTCCAAAAATTACCACAATATATAATGACATAGTAATAAGTAATAGTTCGGTAATACACCAGCCTGCATCCAAGGACCTGGTGTCCTACACTCACATCTGAGTGCGTTAACCCACCGTCTCACTTCCCAATTCTTTCAACTCTTCCAACCAGACAGCCCTAACCAAAAATAAAATAAAATAAATCTTCCTACCTTGTTTGTTAGTTAGTCAGGGATGTCACCAAAGAATTGCCCGCATTCTCCACCATTAATTTTACAGTTAAAGACACAAAAAAACAGAAATGATAAATGAAGAGAGTAAGAGTTTAAAAAAAAAGACTGTCGGTGTGACAGTGTCTCTAGTTTGATCCATGCATGTCAGTCAAAGCCATGAGATGGAGACCTGTATGAGTATAGTAGTATGAAGTGTGCTTTCTTTACAGCAGATTGACAATTCCAGAGACCAATAGGAAAAGAACGTAATGTACTAGATGACATGGGTAAAATATGCACGTGGTTATGATTGAACTGCCTCCAACGAGTGGCACGTGATTTACAAGTGTTAGTAATAGTGGGAATTTGGAAGCACATAATTAAAAACAGGTCAAAGATGGATAAGAACAAATTGTATAAAAGAGGAAGGAAAGAAGGAAAAAGAAAAGAGCACTACTTAAGTGCCTTGTTGGTGTCCTTGCTTGGTGGAGTTGCGCAGGTAGACACGGCGATGGCTTGCTGCGTCTGCTCTGCGGTACTTATACTACCCAGTTATTCCAACTTGATACGATGTTAATTAGTTCAGCTGGCCACACCTTACTGACTGAAAGCGAAACCAGAACAAACCTGACTTGCCACATGAATAGAGTAAACAAAGTTTCCTAGCAACGACATCAAATGAGAAAAGATACAAACACTTACAGTATGTTGATTCTCCTGTCGCTTTACTGCTTCTCTCTGACAAATGCTAAATCACAACTGTTCAAGTAGTATTAGCTGGCTTTGGCCATGCCTTACTGCCTGATTTTGGGTCCTGGAGTAGTGTTTGACATGCCCTGACATTTGTGATTTTGTCAGTTGCTTATAAGCATGTTAATGACAAAAGTCTCATTAAATTGTATTCAGCACAAACTTAGCTACAATGATATGTGAGCAAGAAGTTTATGTAAAAGTTTGTATTTTTGAGAGAATTACGTATACAATCACTAAAACAAGGCCTCAAAACATACTAAACATCATTTCACAAGACTTTTGGGAACTGTATATTTTTGTCTAGAGTTTTTGCATCAAAATGATGTAAAATCATCCAGCCTACTTGGTCACATTTTAAATTTCTAAGACACTTTTAATTTAGAAAGGCCATATGCGAGGAAACCTGAATCTTCATGAATAATGCTGTGATTCTGAGGGGATTAAGACGTAATTTTAAGTCGATCTTGCTGCCATGTGAATAAAATCCAGCAAAACACGGCTGCGCATATTCCTGACCCTTGAGTGTTAATCAACAAGGAACACATTCTAAATATTGTCGAGTTTGAATTGAAGACTCGTATCAAGAGTGGGGAGGCCATAGTTGCAAATGCCAACTACCATGATACTTCACTGTAACACTGTTATGCAGTTAATGAATGGGGACTGTGGGTTATTGATGCAACCAAACAGAATAATAGACGCATAGTACTCACCCAGCTCATTCTGTATGCTCTGCGCTAGGAGACCATGTATATGACAAAACGCTCAGCCTCCATTACCTTCATGATTGTTACTGATAACAGTGTTCAGTTTGCATCTGCTGCTTTCTCCACTTTTCTGGGAGGAAGGAATATTTGTCACCACCGTTCCTTTCTCTACTACCCGGCAGCTAATGGTGCTGTAGAGAGGTTCGACCGTGTGTACAAACACACTGTCCAAATGGTCATTCAGAAACATCAGTCATTAAAACCTGTGGTGGTAACACATGCCACCTATGAACTCAGCAACTGACATGACAGTTATGACCCTACTAATGAAAATCTTTAGTCTCAACAAGTTGTCATTACACTCAAAAAAATATTTCAGTCTAAACATAAGTTTTGTGTAATTTAATTACATAGCAATTTTCCATCCATTTGGATTACATAGTTTTAACATAAACAAACTAATAAACTTAATATGATTCATATTTGTCAGTCATATGTAAATGAAATAGGTAAGATTTATGTAATAGTTGAGTTTATGAATAGCGAGAGATTAAATGTCTTTTATCTTCAGTTGATTTCATCAGTTGTAGTTCTTGTGTTTCTCTGTCCTTCAGTGATTCTGCTTGTTAACAGCAGGTGTTCATCATTAATGCTCAATCGTCACTTAATGATCTCATTAACTCTGACACTGCTTCAATGGTACTTTAACTCAGTAGTGCGCACACACATGACCACTAAACAGTGTTCATTAACCTGTGAACTATTACATAAATCTGACCTATTTCATTTACATACGAATCACATTAAGTTTATTAGTTTGTTTATGTTAAAACTATATAATCCAAATGGATGGAAAATTGCTATGTAATTAAATTACATAAAATTTATGTTTAGACTAAAATATTTTTTTGAGTGTACTACATGTTGAGTTTCTCCAGAAATGTGTTGCCAACTAGTTGCCCATAATGTGTTGCCAAATACATCCATCTTTGCGTAACCAAAATACATGTATCTTTGCTTACGACAAGGCTCGAGGAGTGACTTGTCAGATAATAAATGATCAGTCATCAAAAGCCATTAAATGTCATTTTGTGCTGGTGCTGTGTATTGACACAAATTTCACGATTTGATTCTATTTAAATTTTTATTCACAAGCTTGCGTTTGATTTGATACGATCTTGATTCAGTTTGATTTGAATCATTTGGATATACTGTATATTCTCAAGAAAAAATGTCTCTCAAATAATGCGGTAAACTACAGTGTACAATGAATCCTGTCAGTTGGTACATTACTGTAGACTTTTGAGCTTTTTGTAAATTTTTGTACAGTTTTGTACTGTAATTCCTTCTAATATATTTGGTATCACTTAAGTAATTACTGGTGGGTTATCATGATCTTCACTTTAGAATATTTATCCAAATAAGTAATAGTTCCTTTAGAACTATGTAGTAACACTTGAGTTATTACTGAGTATCCAAAACAATACAATAAAAAAAAACTCAAAAGTTTACAATGACTCCAGTAGTTACTAGAGAGTTATCATGTTTGTCACTTTAGAATACTGATTCAAATAATTAATAATTCCTTCTTAATGATTTGGTAGTGATTCAGTCATTACTAGTGGGTTACCATGATCTACACTTTAGAATTAATTATACATTATGCATTGTTCACATTATTTATGAACCTGAACATAGTTCTAGTTAGATCTAAGTAGTTCTCTGGGAGGTATGAAAAAAAAATAGTAGCTACTGATCAGCTAATAGTGAACTACCACCTTTAACTCAGCACTATTATTAATTCGTTAATCAGAGTTTCTTGTTAGTTGACCATAGTTACTACAGTGTTAATAATGCATTACTCATTTGTTCCTGTGTAGTTTTTCATTAATGAAGGATCAGTATTCTAAAGTGTTATCACATGCTCTCCACTAATACTGTTATCTCCTTGGTTACCTACACAAACTTTTGATCAAAATGTAGTGGCAAAATTGTTGGTTGTGATGGAATTGACAACACTGATTGGCTGATGGCACCACCTGACACACATTGTCCTAATGCTATCTTCAAATCAAAGTCAGAGGTGGGAATATCCAAGATGAAATGTCCTACTTCTGACCTCAGTGTATTCCAGTCAGTCACACCACAAGGTGGGGCAATTTCATGTTCTGCCAATTATGGCAAAATCATAAATAAAAGCAATGTTCATATCGTCCCAAAATTAGAATATGTCATTTGTTATCCAAAACTTTTAAACGAACTAATGTCAAATATAATGGTATTAACTTCCAGTATCAAATTCCTGTATTTTTACATTCCACATAAACCGAGTAGTACAATCCTGCAGTTTCAGGACCCTTTTTACTTTTTAATTCTGTATTTTTATTATTAATTTTGCTTTACTATTTTAATTATTTAATGATTTACTGGTTTTAATTATTTAAATGTATACTATTTAATTATTTCAAATGAATTAATATATTCTCCTGACCAACACATAACCCCAAACATAACCACTAACTGTCTTAAAATTTCTAACCTATTGCACGATTATACTATATCTATAAACAAGCTCTCACAAAACTGATTTTGGAGACACTTCTGAGGCAGCGTAACAGTTTAATGATCTACTGCAAAATAGAGCGAGCTTTGGTGAGAACATTTAATTACTACAGTAGTAATTTCTCACTCTAAATGATATCAGAAGAGGAAAACGTTTGGTAAAAAATGTACATTTACACACAAACTTACTAGAAACCACAACTTCCATCTTTCTTTCAACTGTCTCCGAATGGAACGCATAGGATTGTGGGATATCAAAGGAAGAAAATGATACATCTATGCTGCCTTCAAAAATTGATCAGATGAAGTTATCTCAGGAGACAGGAAGTGAAGCTAACACTGGATTCAGATGTGCCTTGATGCCTTTCTGCCTTGAAATGTGTCCTCCAAAGGCAGCATTTTAAAGTTTTTGGATGCTGCCATAGTCTCAGCCTCAGAAGTCATGCCCACAGAGCATTGGCTGAATGTTTGATGCATATGGCACACTTACCTGGAAACACTTCAGGATTTTTGAGTCATCATCTGATTGGTTGAATTCTGCAGGTTGTCCTGGAGACCTATGCATCGCGTTCTTTAATGGTCTGCCTGGAAACAAATGTCGCAACGCCAAACACCCTCGTGGAAGAACAACGGTGTTTAGTTTACAACTGTGACATTGCAATCAGCTAAACGCTGGATTTTCAAAAGTATGTGAAGTTTGTGGCTCCATTGTTTACATTTTCATGCCCCTAAACATGATGTGGATCTACATTAACTGTCATGGTTGCGTTACATGTCAGTCAAATGTCCTCTTGGGTGGTTCTTGGGCAACGAAAGTTGTGATAGTGTCCAGACCTTCTGTTGTCAGATTTAGGAGGAGGTGGTAAAACTTCTAAATTCTGAGTCTTGGAATGCAGCACAAGTCCTTTAATAGTGGCTATCCTGACGTGTCACATTTAGTATGATGAAATAATCATGTGGTTAAAAATGATTTTGTCAGAATTCACAGCTACATTTGAACAACCATCAATGGAGAGAGAGGCTTTTTCCCGCAGAGTTTGTAGTTATGGCATCTACCAGCAGGGGCTAAATAAATAAAAACTGTAACAAATATTATTTTATATATCAACAGCTGAATTCCTACCATAGCCATGAGAGGGCACTCTACCGTGGAGCTGTTATTTGTTACCAGACTCCATTTCCCATAATTCACACACATACACTCCCACCTCAATCACTGTCACTACATTTCCCAGAAGCCTTCACACCTGGTCTAATTGCACTCTCAGCTAATCCAGATCACTTCACCCTATTTAAGCACCACTCACATACACATCCACGCAAAGTCTTGATTTGCTTTTCAGTGATCATTACCGAGCGTTTTACTGTGTTTTGTTTTCCCCTGTCTGCCTAGTTATTTGGTTCTTGCTGCTTGTCTTGACATTCACTGCCTGCCGAACAGCCACGATTCTTCTTCCATTGCCTGTTTGACTACTCTGATCTTAATAAAGCTGCATTTGGATCTCATCCCGCTGACTCTTCATTACACATCCAAAGACCAACGGAAAATAACTTTCTGTTTAGTATAAGCATGTGCTGTATTTATGCCACCTGTGCTTTAAATGGTCAAGCTCTTTAAAGCCATATGGAAGCTGCTTGGCTGTTAATGTTTTTATTATTCACCAGCAGAATAAATTGTTGTTCCTCTGTGTCATTATCATTATAGCTGTGGTGTGGATTTCCATACTCTTATACATTTAGAACAATTATTACAATTTTATAGATATTTTAATTCTGGGACATTCATGTTCATTTTCAATTCAGCTTTTACAATTTGCGATGAAACATCTCTCTTTCTAAATTAATTAGAAAAATACAAAATAACTCCTTTTTAAAACATGTTGGAATAAAATGTTGTTTTTTTTATCATGCAGAAAATATTTATTTATTTACTATTGGGTTTCTCATTCACGACACTCATGTCACAACACTGGTTTACTACATGACTTTGCAAACAATAAAGAAAAAGAGATGCGACATTCCTTGGTGTGGTACAGGATACGAGACAGGATAAGATGCACAAAGGAGGGAGGTGGGCTTCCAGGGGTTATCCATGGGGTAGCTACTAGTCCATTAAACATCATTAAAAACCATTTACAGAAGCACGTGATGGCTTATTCACCTGTGTTAAATATTTCCGTACATGTGAAGACTGATTTTACTGTTTATTGACAGTGAAATTCTTCACATCATTCTCCTGTTTAAAAATAGCACGTTGCTTATTCTGCTCAGAAAAGCCAATATGAAAGAAAATCATGGTAAATCATTACCACTAGCAAACAATATCACAGACCATAAAACTAGGACACTGTCTTAAAAATCAACATCAGCAATGTAATGACGAACAATTACAGAATTTGCATTATATTGACATTCTACATATGAATAAAAAATTCAATTTTATATATATATATATATATAGAAAATGCAAATAGAAAATGATGTATATTACAATTTTTTGGACAATTACCACCTCCAACATGTTGTTGCAAAACATTTTTGCTGCTATTGAGGTGAGATACCGGTAAGGTTAGGCGCAGGTTTGGTGGTATGGATAGCTTTAAAGCACAAAGTATACTTTGTTTTTCCTACACGTACGCATAGGCTTTTAAATTTTACTCAATTTGACGTGTACATGAACATGGAGTCGACGCATGGCCATTACAACAATTTGCACTACCTGGGCAATCTCTCGCTATGCATTACAATCCATATACACATCTGTATAATCTCTCAGGCCAGAGTTGTACAAATGCAGGTTTCTAACTCCTTGTATAATCTCTCTTTCATTTCCCAGAAGACAGCAATCAAGAAAAGTAAGAAATTTTACGTATATGTCACGTATATGTCTTGTCTCGTTTAGTTCTGTCATGTCTGCACCTGTGCTCGTTTGTCCCTGATTAGTTAATCTTCCTCCACCTGTGCCTGATCTGTCTCATATACGTTCATGTTATATTGAGTTTTGTAATAAATCTAAGTCTTTATGGAATCTATGCCTTCGTCTTCTGTCGAACCCAGCTTGACAATATATATATGTATATAACAGAACAGTTTAAAAAATACTATTGTCTAACAGTGTGCTAAAATAAAACAACCTTTGGTTAATTCCATCACATATTTATAATTTTGGGATGACTACAGTAGAGGGTGATTATTATGATTGGAATGCATAAGGTCCAGTGAGTCGCATTTCTGAATTTTTTGGGGCCCCACAACACACCATCCACTTGACTTATATTGGAGACGCTCCAGCACTCCCAGCACTGGAAGATCAATGGATGTATTTTTTTTACAAGCTGAGCTAAAATTATGTTAGATTTATGTTAAGTCTTTGCATAGAGAAACCATATTTAGATTTTTCCATAAAACAGAGAAAGAAATGACATAAGTAGAGAAGGTTTAATACATTTGTTCATTAAAAGCAGATGCTTTTCGTGGTGACTTGGAAATGAAATCACACAATATTCAACAGTGAGTTGTGCAGCTTACCATACAGTACAGATGTACAGAGTATTTTTAAAGCACTTTTGCATTAGCAGTAAAGGAAGCCAAACTTATTGACTAATGATACATATGTTAAAGGTTTAAGATCAATATCAAAACTTGATATTGAAATGTCAGGGTTTTGTTTTTTGTGTTTTTGTTTTGTCATCTAGTCTCTTCGTTTGTAGTTGTAGTTCCTGTTCATTACTGTTTCCTCTTTGCGATTTCCTGATTGTTCTCACTAATGTCTTGTTAGCCCTTGTATTTATAGCCCTCTTGTTTCCTGAGTACCTTGTTGAGTTTTTCTCAGGTTCAGGTTCATAGTTTGGTTCTGTTCATTTTGTACCCATGTCACTATATGTAAAATAAACTGCACTTGGGTTCAGTTTTGTTTCGCAGTCAGTTGCTCACATTTTAAAACACAGCTGGCATGTTCGAAAGTTTGTGGATATTCCACCCCAAGAAATACGTTATTGATTGAGAATGGATTTATATGTAGTGGTTAACCCTTGCACGGGTTCATTTCAAATTCAAAAATTAACTCATTTTTAAGCATTTTGTTATTTGACTTTCATTACTATTTGAAAAAAACCCCACAAATTTTATATTTCAGATTAAACATCCTGAATTTTAATTACAAAAAACAATATCAAAGTGTACACATTATACAATACAAAGTGAAAAAAAAAAAAAACTTTCACAAAACCAAAAAGTGAACCTAATTTTGAAAAGCTTATATATGAAATGTTTGAAAATAGTGAAAACTGTTCAAATTTTCCTGAGGTACATACTGTTTTACTAAATAAGAGTAAAAACAATAATACAAAACTAATCAGTCAATACAAAACGCCAACTGTTCTTTTGAGCGACTACATAAATGGTTTCACATTTGCAACTCCACACTGTCATATAGGAAATTTAAAATGAATGCTAATTCCCTGTAGGAGAAAGGAATATATTTACAGATATTTCGTGGTCTTGAAGAATATCATACACTAAATATGCAGAGTAGTGTATCACTTTGATGTCATCTCTACAGCAGGGGGATCGTCAGTACCGTTGACTTCATAGTCTGTGGCTGGGCCGGAGACCAGCACTCTCATGCGGTCCGGGAAGTCATCCAGCTTAGGATAGAGCAGGAAGTCATAGACTAGCGCAGCCGCCACACCTCCACACATGGGGCCTACCCAGTAGACCTGAAAACAATATAGAACTCATTTCAAACATCGCCAAGGAGCAATATACAAAAAAAATGTATTAATGTATTTGTGTTTTTGGGAGGGACCTCATATCATGAAAATGAGGTATCATTCATGTCCTAACCCAATAAGCACATACGCCTCTGAGAGTGTCTTTGTGTACAAACATCAGATAAACATCTTAAAAGACATTTCTATTCAATATAATACAGCAGGTGAGCAGACTCTCTACATCTGAGCTAAAATACATCTATCAGATGAAAACACGTTCATGAAATAGTCTTCTCAGCAACGTTCATGTGCTATCTGCGACCCTGAGTACACTAAGTAACCCTTAGCAAACAATCCACAAACATATGAGTTAACTAAGTTAACTATAGATTATTCTTGACTAGGCATTCATCTAAAACAATATCATTGTTACTCATTAACTATAAAAGTTCAACATTAGCAGATTCTGTCTTCTGATAAGATCCTGAAAGATTTACAGCATCTGCATTCTCTAGATATTTTTCATGAAGCATGTATTGATTTGCATAGGCGGAATGTAATTTTACCCAGTGGTTGGTAAAATCTCGAAGAATTACTGCCGGGCCGAAGGAGCGAGCAGGATTGATTCCACATCCCGTGAAGCTGATCTACACAAAGAAAAACAAAAGAGGATGGTGACAATGTTGGGGGTCACGGGTGACTGAGCAGGAGAAATAAGCGGCCGAACATTTTCACATTGGTTTTTCTTAAAGCAGAAACTCATTTACATAGCTAGACATTGCTCTGTTTGTTCCATGTTGCTTTATAAATTCATATGGTAACCCTGACAATATTTACAACAGTTACAGGAATGCTCATGCAAATAAGAAATAGCAGTAGATGTCTGAATGCTGATTACTCACGGCTGTCAAATGGCCCAGGCAAACGCTGAGGCCGATGGCCAGAGGGGCGGAGCCTGACACATCCCGCCTTCTTTTGTCTGTGGTTGCTATGACACATAACACTAGCTGGAAGGTAGCGAAGAGTTCAATACCAACACCTTGACCTGCGGAAATATCAGGGTTGATCTGTAAAAAAAAAAAAAATACTATTATTATTAAAATTCCTATTACTAGTAGTACTATTAATATATTTTAATGCATGGACATAAAAATTATATATCTATATTTAAAAAACAAACACTTAAAGCATGTGAAGCACTCATTTTATCATTTATACAATGCAATGAGCAATCCTTTTTAGGTCAGAGGAGAGCCCTCTGATGTCACTCAGCAATAACAACATGACATGACAGCCAGCAGCTTTGGCAAAGCAAATAAGTGCATGACGCCGTCTTGAAATGTTGAAGTATAATCACTGAAAAGAGCGCTGCCTCTGAACAAGGATGATAAGTTTATCGTCAGCCCTTGCCTGCCCACACGCCCACTCATAGCGACTGATTCTGACGTACTGGATTTATCTGTTTACTCTGTTTACCAATGCTTATTAAGTACATTTTTAACATTTCAATATATACTGTAATTCAAACGAGAGTGCATAGTAACTGACTTTCAGTACACTGAAAAAGTGATTTAACCCATAATAAAAGAAAAAGAAAAAACAAATTTAGATTCTATATCTTTAACAGTGCAGCAAAATTCAAAATGTCATCATGAAATTAGAACAAATTTAATAAATCATCCATTTCTAGACTTATTCCAGATTGGAGATTGCTTTAAGTTGAAAGTAAATTGAATTAGAACTAAGAGGCTCAGAACAGGTGACTTAGCTGAGATAACAAGGAGCAGCTTACTCACCGTATTGAGCCCCAGGGCGTCCCCTTTCGTGACGCCATACACGATGCCGCTTGCCAGTGCTGCACCAAACATCTGGGCCACAATATACATCACAGCCTTCAGCAAGCTGATCTGACAGCTGGCCAGCAAGCCCAGTGTTACAGCTGGATTCAGATGAGCTCCACTGATGTGACCAAGGCTTTGGGCAAGAGTGGCAATGGACAACCCAAATGCAAGTGCCACCTTGACCTCCTGATCTGGTTTGTCATTGTTGGAGTTTCCAACTGCAGCTGTAATGCTCAGAAAGATGAAGAGGGTCATACCAACCAGCTCAGCCAAAACAGCCCTCCAGAACGCCTTGCTCTTCAGTTCCTTCATGACTGGCAGCTCTGGGCACTCTCGGCTGTGTTAGTGAGAGGATTTCTGTGGGCACTAAGTAAGTTTCTCTGCCAAAAGAGAGTATTTATAGGGCAGGTCCTGCTAATGAACAGGAGGCGGGTTTAAGCTTTGGGAGAAGAAAGAGTGAGTGAGAGAGAAGGAAAAAAAAGGCAGGCGAAATTAATGAGACCTCTTTAGTTCCTTCTCAACTCTAATTTCAGTATCTCAGATAACTACATGATCAGACCTTATTTGAACATCAATTCCCATTTGATTTTAGCTACTTTTATTCTGCTCCAACTGACACAATCAGTCAAAAGTTTGGAGAACACAGGCTCATTTGTTTACATTTTTTTGTTCAGAGACTCATTTTAGAATATTAGCAATTCCATCAAAGCTATGTTGGGAAATTATGCGATGGCCAAAAATGTTAAATACATATAAACTAAAATGCAGAGATTACAGCTCTGCACACGCTGAATTTTCAAGACCATGAGAAACAAATTAATTCAGGTGTGACTACACTTTTTTTTTCTTCTTTTTTTTTTTTTTACAGTTTTTTCAAGAAAAAAGATATACTCTGTATGCAGTTTTCAATCATGTAAAATGGTATTAAGGGAACAATTCATGTATGTTTCACAACATGTGAAGGTGAGCTTAAATTCTTTCCTTGTTTTTTAAGCACATGCGCGCACACACACACACACACACACACGTGGGGGTTTAATTTTTTATGGGGACATTCCATAGACATAATGATTTTTATTCTGTACAAGCTGTACATTCGATCCCCTAACCATACCCCTAAACCTACCCATCACAAAAAATATCAATTTTCCTCAAAGGGACCCAAAAAATATCCCCACAAGAGCTTTCAGATATTGCCATCTTTGTGGGGATATTTTGTCCCCGTTACATAGGGTTTACCAGGACCATGCACACACACACACACACACACACACACACACACACACACACGTTGGGTTTTAAAGATTTTATACTTAATATTCTATTTCCTAACACTAACACAACCCTTACAAATTATTTACATTATCCAAAAAAAAGTTCCCATAGGTCAAAAATTCCTGGTATTACTCTTCTTGTGTATTACTATTAACGTAACACACACACACACACACACACACACACACACAGACACACACACACACACACATGTTCGTTTTGCTATCAAAGTGAGGACATTCCATAGGCGTAATGGTTTTTATACTGTACAAACTGTACATTCTGTCCCTCCACCCCCCACCCCTAAACTTAACCCTCACAGAAAACATTCTGCATTTTTACATTTTTAATTAAACCTTGTTTAGTGTGTTTTTAAAGCTTTTTGAAAAGTGGGGACAAATGAAATGTCCTCATATTTCACGTTGAAGTTGTAAAACCAGTGTCATACCCATGACATTATACAAATTTGTGTCCTGATATGTCACAAAAAAACGCGCACATGCACACAAACACACAGACACACACACATTGGTTGAAAAAAAAGCTCCCACTTTAACTCAGACAAAAGAGCAAAGTAACAGCAACTTTGACCTATCTCTATACAGTGCAGAAGGATGTGTATATACAGTAACCCAAACAATTATTTGGACTCTGTTATAATGTGTGAATGTCATGGCAAAAATACAAAAATAAAAAAAATTCTGAACTGTATTTTGCAAAATACAAAGTAAAGCAATGATACAAAAATGTGAAAATTCATGTCATTCTTCCACATATTGTTTTACCGCTAACTGCACTCAACACATGGTTCTTATTGCCAAAATAAAGACTTTAGAGAGCATCTGCCATCAGCGATTTGAGGATTTATCTGGGTCCTGGTGCAAATGAACCTGTGGTCAGATAGATAAGGCAAACTCATGCACACATGTGTGTTTACATTATTTAGGGTTTCATGTTGGAAGTTATCATGCTTATATTGTAGTTCGTATTTGTAAATTGAGACGCAGCACTAGCTCTTAAACCAGTACTTAAATTGATGTTCAGCTATACAGAATCAAAACCAAGTGACAATTGATCTTTTAGTTAGCTGGAGAGGAAGTGTAATTTTCCCAGTGACATTTAACCCCCTTAAACACAGTGTATATCTACAAACAATGCCATGTTCATAGCTGGAAAAGATCAGGATCTGCAGAAGATAAACATGTAATCCCAGCAACTCACAGTGGTCTGACTTTGGATTAGATATGACCGACAGAGAACTGCTTATCTGGGCCTGTGCCAATAAAGATATGCCCTAGTCATGAATCACACATTATCTATTTTTTTGTCATAATTATTTTCACATATAACTCTTTTCACTACTGTTTGTCTTGTTAAAATGAAGTAATTTCAGATTTATCTTTTCTTGTGAATTTGAATAAATACCCCTTGTTAATTTCTTATCTGAAATACAATTCATGACCTATTTTCAGTTTTTTAAAATGCTCGTCACAAATATTTCCAATTGCCCCCCTAGATAGAGTATTTACACGGCTACTGATAACTTACATGAAGCATACAGTGTCACCCTCTCAAATACGTGAAGCTTAAACAGGCTGACAAAAGATTAAAAGTTTTCTTGGTACTCAACAGTGTGTGTGTGTGTGTGTGTGTGTGCATGTGCGCGTTTTTGTGACATATCAGGACACAAATGTGTATAATGTCATGGGTATGACACTGGTATTACTTCAACGTGAAATATGAGGACATTTCATATGTCCCCACTTTTCAAACAGCTTTAAAAACACACTAAACAAGGTTTAATTAAAAATGTAAAAATGCAGAATGTTTTCTGTCAGGGTTAAGTTTAGGGGTGGGGGGACAAAATGTACATTTTGTACAGTATAAAAACCATTACACCTATGGAATGTCCTCACTTTGATAGCAAAACGAACACGTGTGTGTGTGCGTGTGCGTGTGGCCAAAGTATTCCCTGCTTTGGGGGAACCAAATGTCTCTGCAAAGTAAAACATGGATAAAAAAATATATGGATAAATTTGCGTAGAGTGGTGGGAGTATGAACACTGACTGATTAGTAAGCGTTAGTTCTAAAAACCTCTTCACTCCCTCTGAGATATGTATAGGGTGGGGAAAGACTCTTTTAATGGACTGTCCAGGGCAGAAGTCAAAAGACTCTTAATAAATCTCATGTCAAGCTATAAGAGACACACTTGAGACTCTTGGCAGTGTTCCATTAATATAGATACTTTCCCTGTCAAATCACTATAAACTACAAAAAGTCTTTAAAAACATTATATACTGTATACAGCAATATGCAATACCAATTAAATGAGACATTTTCACAATTCTGCCATCTGTCATTAATTGCATTACTGCTTTGGGTAGAGTATTTCCTCTCATGAACAATCAGAGACAAATACTTTGAACAGGGGTGCCCAACATCCTGTTCCTGGACATCCACCTTACAGCAGAGTTTTTTTGTTTGTTTGTTTGTTTTGTAATGAACAATTCTTCCCCAAAAACTTATTTAGCTGGTTCAGGTGTATTGGCATCCCTGTTTTAGAAAGTCTGTATAGAAAACTGGATGTATCCAAGATCCCATACGTCCCTACTATATAGTAGGGAAAAACTGTAGGCTCTGTAACAAAGAAGTATGTCCGAATTCACAGTACTCATAAATTACCTACTACTATGTAAGTGTGCATACAATGGGCACTTTACTATCCCGTGAGGCCACGGGAGAGGATTTGTGGATGGTAGTGAAGTGACGCAACTGACGCTGGTAGGTCACATGATAATGACAACAGCGAATGAAGTATGTCCCGATTACATTCATACTACACACATTTATACTATAGAACATACTTTTTGAGCTGTCTTGAAGTAATTACTGATTCAAAACAAGTACGTACTCAAGAGAATATGCAATTTCGGCCAGAGCCATTGGCAGGGTTGGGGAGTAACGAAATACAAGTAACTTAGTTACGTATTTAAAATACAAAATTTGAGCAACTGTATTTCATTACAGTTACATTTTAAATGGGTGGTAATCAGATTACAGTTCCATCTGAAAAGTGTTTTAGATTACCAAAGTGATTACTTTGAATTTTAATGTCATTTAAACAGCGATTGGTGATTCTCTGACTCTGACCGTCTGAAAAAGCGAGTTCAGTTTCATCAACATTTTAATACATTTAAGAGAGATCATAAAATTTTTTATTTTTATTTAGTTCTGTCCTGAACAAGACAAAATGACTGAATTTATAAAAAAAATTTGTCCAACTGTCAACTTTACTGTCCTGTCATGACCTGATGATCCACGACTGTTTTCATGGTTTCTGATAGTTGTTTGTGGGTCATTTTATAATTCACTCGTCACTGCAACTTTTTCTGACATTTTTTTTCCACCTCACAATTGTGAGTTTGCATTTCCCAATTCTGACTTCTTTTTCTCAGAATTGCGAGATTTAAACTCACAATTGTAAGTTATAAAGTCAAAATTGGGAGATTAAAATTGGGCCATACTATTTTTTTTCTTGCGATTGTGAATTTAGTATGTGAGTATATATTTCATAATTCTGACTTTTCTCAATATTGCGAGTTTATATCACGCAATTCTGAGGGGAAAAGTCAGAATTGTGAGATAAAAACTTGTTCCACATTTATTAGTATTCCAAAGTATTCTAAAGTATTTAGATTAAGTTACTAAACTTGAGTAATGTAACGAAATACGTTACAAATGACTTTTTAAAGCGTGTATTTTGTAATCTGTAGTGAAATACATTTTAAAAGTAACCCACCCAGCCCTGGCCATTGGCCCCAAAGAAGAAATTAGAAGTAAATACTCGGATCACAGATGCACATGTTAGAAAAATTGTGTTGACTGTAACAAAATTGAGTACACCTGTGATATACAATGCATGAACATGGTTATACATTGACCTGTGAACATTTTCTCATAGTTTTGGACCTATGGGCTGTGCTTATCTTATGCATGTCTGTATCACAACACCACATAATAAAGAATAGCCAGATAAATGACAAAAATCTGATTGTTGGGTTTTCACGGAGATAGAAAAGATCCAGGGAGATTGGTGATTAACTAAAAATCTGCTAAAACACAGTTAGACACAGAAGCGATCGGGGGGAATGAACCACTAATTAGAGCGGCGGTGGCTGTCCTCCTAAAATGATGCACAGACAGTGTGACACTGAGTTTCTGTGACAGCTCAGACAGTGCAAAGGACATAACACCAATCTTTATGGAGAGTGTCCATAAAATTGCTTGCGCTCCAACACAAAACTGCAAGATTAAGAACATGAAATGAAGCCTGATGAATGTTGGGAACACATTCTATGGTCAGGTGGGTGTGTGGAGAGTGGGAATGCAAAAGGTGTTAATGAGATTATTGCATTCATAGCTGTGGCAACATCAATGCCTGTGGAAATACCAAAATATTTCAAATATTGGGCAGTATCTCCATAACGTCTGTCTGTGGGTTTTGCAAATATTTAACAAATCAAAAGTATTAAAAAGAGCTTTACACTAAACAATGGATCTTCTAACCGTCAGTCAAACCTCATGACTCATAACATGAACGTACGCAGTTTGGAACGTCTCTGCTTGTTTTCAACGCAAGGGTAAATTAAGGACTGATTCTTTAAGAAAGTAGTAAGTACATCGATTTCTTCACTCAAGAAACACTATACTTTTTATAAAGGATAATGTTTTATGTATTTGAGGAGTAGAGAAGAGTGTCTTGGTCTAGCATTTGTCATCGAGTCATAGCCAATATACTGTGTCCAGTTAAAGCACTTCAATCTTTTATGACATGAGATTTTGGACAAATGACGGAGAAAAAAAACGAAGCGACCACATAGCTAAAATAAAAGCTACTACAAAGCTACAATAAAAATGTATAAGTTTATAGGTTGATGAAAATGTAATGTGATACACTTGCTGTCTTGTTTACGTTTGCTGGTCAAAAACTTGTAACTCCATTTGGGCTTAATTTTGGTAGAATGCTAATATAACAAAACATCCAAGTGACTGACCATATTAAACAACAAACACTTGCTGTGTTTTTTTTTTTCATTTCATTTCATTTTATGAAAAGTAGTGGTTTTAAAGAGGTTTCCCTCTTTTTCCTGTCACAATATGAGGTAAATTCGGCCCTGAAAACATTCCAGTACAACAATCCAAATCTCAATGTCAAAACCATGCTTTGAAAAAATTGTCACCTGACTTAAATCCAATAGAAAACCTTTTAGGTATTTTAAAGATAAAACGGTTACACTTTACAATAAGGTTCATTTGTTAATATCAGTTAATGTATTAATTAACATGAACTAATCACGAGCAATACATTTGTTACTGTATTTGCTCATCTAAGTTAACGTTAGTTGATAAAAATACAGCAGTTCATTATTTCTTCATGTATGTTCACGGTGTATGAACTAATGTTAACAAACACAATTCTTGATTTTAGTGATATATTAGTAAATGTTAAAATGAACATCAACAGAGATTAATAAATGCTCTACAAATGCAGTTCATTAATAGTTCATGTTAAATAATGAAATTAAGTGTTCACAAATGAACCTTATTGTAAAGTGTTAGCGATAAAGCTAGAGCAGCACTACTCTCCGCAAAATATTGTATCTGAAGAATGACAGATCATCTCTCCAGAAACATTCGTAACCTCCATCAAAAATAAACTTAGACATACACAGTACTGAAAAAAATTAATGATGTGAATCTTTAGAATGAAAGGTGCACTGACCTGTGTGTGTGTGTGTGTGTGTGTGTTGTGTATTATTTTTTTTTACTTCAATAAAAGAAAAATACAGGAGACAAGACAGGAACTCTCCCAAGAGTTTAGCTTCTCAACTTAAATGATAAGGAGATAACATTTTACTATGAGCTTTACCGTGCAAACACAGGAGTGGGTACCGAGCGCAGTGGGGTCAGATCACACACAGTCCTTGGAATGTACAGCAGGCTGACATAAAACACACATGCACAAATCCAGGCATAGTGAGAAGATATAAGCCTGTACCAGCTAGTACCATACCTACTCATACAATAAGAGGGAAGATGAGATAAGAGCAAAGGAGAGAGTAATTTATTGGCTGTGCATATTACATTAAATAAACAGATCTAAAAAAAAAAAGACTCCATTAAAACTGAATCCAAATCAATAAATAGAATTTGCTATTGGATCAAAGTTTTTTTTAGCGTTAAATATATATTGATCCACTATATATCAAGAAATATACACTTATCACACAATGAGACCTGTCCCTGGTTCATTGTATAGATCAAATAGTGAGAACTCTGAGTCATCCAGCCACAAAACACTGTGTGACAGGAGAAAAAAAAAAACTCAGTTCACTAATTGCTCACATGTACCTAATTGCTTCATATCGCCACCCGGCAGAGAGGAATGCCCAAACAAAAGCTGAGATCTGCAACAGCTATTGTTTCCATGGGAAATGAAGACTATCCATTGAAAGCTTCAAAGGAGGAGGTTTGAGAGGAAACCAGGGGGTGAGAAAAATAAGCATGTGTATTTCAAAGAAAAGAACTGAGAAATAAGGAAGATTCTAGATGAGCTTGATTTTAAAATAATCTTATAGGACACACTTTCGTTTGAAAATTGTACATTTTCCAAAGAAAATGTGAGTGGAGTTATCTTTAATCTAATAGCTTTCTATTTCTTCAAATATGGGCATCAGTAATAGTTCTGTCTAATAATATAATCACAAACTTTTGAATGAATTTTTGATCAAATACTCCCTGTACACTATAGCTAATGCCATCAGGCCACAGATAGCCAAAGAATGTGAGCTGTTTATAAACAATGGCACTCCCTTATTGTTTAATGTCTGGAAGCTGTAATGTTCCCGCCACAACTTTGTTTTAACAAATGTGTTGTTCCTATCTCTCCAGGAACCCTACTCTCTCAAAGGTTTCCATTCAGCTCAGAATGACAGTAACATTAAACTCCAAATAGCTGTCATGAGGGCTGTTGCTAATGAGCATGAACTTGGCTTACCGCAGTAGCGAATCTTACTGCCAGAATCATTATGTAATTAGTCAGAAAATCGGATACATTCATGAAGAATAAATAAAAAAGTAACCTGACTTGACACCATGTCTACACAGCGAGCGGGCAGTGACACAATTCTAGAACGCTCCTGTTATAATCAACAAAACTGTTGACCAAAACTCTAGTATTGCCATGTTTTGTCTCAGGCTCTCTGGGTGTGACCAAAGCGGTCAAATCTTTGGAGGGGGCTTGGTAAAAGCAATAGGCTTATTCGACTTGAGGCAGCACTGCACAGAGCAATTGGTGAATGACATCAAAGTACCACACAGTAAAAACCCCAGAGTTAAATCAACTCTGCTCAGATAACATTTGGTCGCTCTCTAAATAGTGTTAAAGTCACACTCTTCAGAGATTGAATGTCTTTTATCTGCAGTTGATTTCATCAGTTCTTGTGTTTCTCTTTTCTTCAGTGATTCTGCTTGTTAACAGCAGGTGTTCATCATTAATGTTCAATCATCACTCAATTAATTGCTTAATTATCTCATTGACTTTAACTCCGCTTCAGTGTTACTTTAACACTATTTAGAGAGGGACCAAATGTCATCTGAGCAGAGTTGATTTAACACGAGAGTTTTCAAAAGCAAACAGAGCGGTCAACTCTCTTACTGTTTTCACGGTACTTTGATGATGTCATACACCGGTCAATCTGTGCAGCGCTGATTCAAGTCGAACAAGCCTAATGTTGGGGCTTTTCCAAAGGTTCCTACGTGGCAGGGCCGGCCCATGGTATAGGCAACGGCGACTGAACGCAGTCTTGTGACAACCGTGTGCTCCTACACCCATATATTAAGCAAATACTGACAATGAACAATTTTAGTACTGAATCTGATCGATCATCGAACTGATTAAAATAATGTTTGAATAAAATAAAATCGACCTACGAAAAATCATAAGATTTGACAACGTTACGTTGGGCTAATTTTAACACTTTCCGCGTCATGACGTAATTATAATTTATCATCATAATGCATTATGCATAGTTTAACCATTTTTGTGCTCTGAAAGTATGATTTCTAAAAAAAAAAGTGAGTGAAAAAAGAAAATTGTCAGTGTGTAACGCCGTGGAGGAAAACAGGAACGGGAGTCGAAGGTTGAATACAATAAACAGGTTTAATCACGGAGGAACACGGAACACAAACAGTGTGCGTAGCACAAACAATAACCGACAACTGAATACATGCGGGCAGGAACTTAAATACACAGATAATGAACACTAAATGATCACAGGTGATAACACTTTAACTAATAGGACAAACGAGGACAGGTGCAGACATGACGTAACACTGAACTAAACATGACAGAACTAGACACGTGTGACACAGTGTCACAAGGCAGGAAGAAGAAATCTTTCCAAACATGTGGGTGGCACTGAGGATAAGTGTGACTATCTCTGCAGAGAAGAGCTTTTCAAAGCTCAAGCTGATTTGAGGTCTACCATGGCCCAAGAGCGTCTCAGTGAACTTGCTTAAATGATTATATTAGCAAAATCATGAAATTATAATTATTTTTTTGCATTGTAATTGATTATCACTTCTCTAATTTAATTTGTGTTATTCACACAAAAGGTGTCTTCAGGTGACGGTAAGTCCAATTTGTTTATTCATCATTTATTTACTGCTTATTTATGTCATATATTACAGTAAAGTTTTGAAAATTCATGTGAATTTTTTAATGGTGCTAAAATCTAAATCTAAAATCTAGCCTAACATCTTATAAGAAATCAGTTGGGATGATTAAAGAGGTATGTCAAATCTGGATAAAACTACTTATCGTGGTGACCATTGATTTAAAATGCTTGCTCATGGGCACAGTTCCACATACAGGCTGGTTTGAGCTGATCATCAGTCATGTGGTATTTATGAGCCATAAATGCCACATGACTTTACAACTGTGGAGTTAGCAGAGGGTACCACAAGATTGCACATAGTCTCAAGCCTTTCAGTAGTGATTATCCTGCCATGCTAAACAGCCAAACTTTGAGGCTGACAAATAGCAGGTGGGGCATGATGCTCATTTTGGAACCTGATAACAGATCCAAAGAATAGTGCAAGATCTTAGGACAGTGTTTGGTCTTACGGTCAGGGGCAGGAAACACCTTATTGATCTTTGCCTCTATGGCCATGTTATTAGTCTGCTATACTGTGGGCTGTTTATCTTATGTAATCAGTGCAATAGGATATCCTGTTTTTGAATGAAATTTACTCAAATGTGGAAAGAAGAAATATTTTTAGCGTTCTTTTTTTACTGTGCTGTGCTGTGAAACTGTCCTGAGCTAATCACTTCTAAAATACAGTCACTGTGGTTATATGTGTGTTGGCAAATATTAAATAAATAAAACAAAATAAAATAACATAGGCTACCATTTTAAAAGGTCAACAACCGCAGCTACCATGGGTTTAAAGGGGATTCATCAAAAAGATTAATTACACATCATTTTGGCATTCTTGTCACTCGACAGCATCATTACTTTACTGTGTGTTTTGTTGTGTGCTAATTTTGTCGCCATGGCTACTATCTCCACAAAGCCAACAAACTGGAGATAGTTTTAGGGTGTTTGCCCTAAAAGGAGTAGAAGTATGCTCATTTAACTTTTAGTCTCAGAAACAAACCTGCTAAATTGCAAATTTAATCAAATGTGAATCAACATGGCAAAATTAGAGTCTCAAAAGTTGCATATACTTTTTGACATGGCATACAAACGCAAATCACTCAGTATCTATTTGTGCATTAATTGTGTACTTGTTTTGACCAAATGTCCTCGCTTGTATTGTGAAAGAGTTTCACAACCCTCTCGTGAGGGCATTGACTGGTCCTCACTTGTTTAAAATCAGCCAAAAGACGTTTTTATTTTCATATAAGTTTTTATTTTTGTAAAAATTTTTGTAAAATTTGTCAAAAAACAAAGAGAAAATGGGGTCACTCTTTACATGCAGTTACAATTAATGGTAACTAGAGCTCTCAAGTATCAAAAGAACACAAATCTTCAAAAAGCAAAGCATAAACTTATCATAAAATTGGTAAAACTCATGAGAAATATTCCAAATCTTCACTAATTCTCTTGTGATTTCTCACGATCATGACAAAAGATGCAGATCTTATGCCTGTCTGAGAAGTTGTATATCGTCTGACTCTGGATGGACGCTGACAAAGGACCTTTGTCACTGCCCTGAAATTCAATACACCCTAAACTATTTTGCTTAATTTTTTGAGCAAAATGAGGTGGGCTCCAGGCTCAACCTGGAGGTTAAACCCTAAACCCACTGCTCTTAACCACTTTCTTTTTTTTACATTTTTGAAAATGATTACGAAGGGTACATTGGTGTCATTATTGATGCATACTGATAATGAAGTTGAATCATTGACAAAGCTATTTTATACCCTTTTTATGTCAGTATATTATTTAACAAGATGGAATCACTGCACAAATATTTTAATTTTAGAAAATTGTTGTTTTTAAAGGGAAATATTTGATAAAATACATAGCATAGATCTGTGACATTATGTACTTTTGCTTGTTTATCAAAGTTGTACATGTTAAAGGATTAGTCAAATGAACTTTCAAATGAAAATTACCCCAAGCTTTACTCACCCTCAAGTCATCCTAGGCGTATATGACTTTCTTATTTCTGATGAACATAATTGGAGATATTTTAAGAAATATCCAGATGTATCCTAGCTTTAAAATGGCAGTGAACAGGGGTCACAAATATAAACTGATGAATGTGCTTCCATCCACATCCATCCATCATAAACGTGTGCTCCACACGGCTATGGGGGGTTAATAAAGGCCTTCTGATGCGAAGCGACGAGTTTGTGTAAAAACAAATCCATATTTAACTATTTATAATGTAAAATATCTAGCTTCCGCCAGAAAAAAAGTGTAGCTGACACAACGCCAGTTTACACTTTCTTCATAAGTTGAATAGGGAAAGCGTGAGATGTAGGATAAGCTTTTTGAACTGGACACATGTTTTCAGATATTTTACTTCATGACTTGTTAAATGTGGATTTTTATACACAAATGCATCACTTCGCTTCAAAAGGCCTTTATTAACCCCCTGGAGCCGTGAAGAGTATGTGTTTATGATGAATGGATGTGGATGGAAACACTTTCTTCAGCTCATATTCATGACCCCTGTTCACTGCCATTATAAAGCTCGGATGCATCAGTATATTTATTAAAATATCTCAGATTTGTGTTCATTAGAAAGAAGAAGGCTTGAAAGTGAACTAATCCTTTAAGCTGCGAGTTTCACATCATCTCCACTGGACAAAGAGCTCTCAAACCTCGAGACTCTTAAATGTTCATGACCTAGGTCAACTTGTGTTGCATCATGTTCTTGGCTCATGACACAAGTGTGTGAAGAAATAAACTGTTGAAAATGGAATTAAATAATGAGGAGGTTTTTACTTTTGATCAGAAGTTTTCCCTGGTTCTCAAAACAGTGTTTATCTTTGCAGGAGGAACATTCCTGGCAAATGCTCAAGTTAATTTTTTAAAAATCAGATCAGCTTGTTTTTTTTTGAGTTTTAGCATTGCAACAATCAATATTTCATAATCATAAGGCCTACTTAGAAATGCACAAGATATTACACAATACATATACACACTAAATACAGACTATAATTACAAACAACAGACAAAGTAAGTATGAAAAAGCTAGTGTAAGCATACTTTACAATGACTTCTAACTGGGACTTATATTGGTCCATCGCAAGACATATCAGCATCATACACATTTAATGTTTGAAGCTGTTTCGATCTTTTTTTTTTCAGAGTTTTCAGAGTGAGATGGTTTGATTTGCCTTTTGACATGTCATTCCGGTCTGAGTAAGAGGCACTGGTCTGTGATAGCTATTGCTTTCTTTTTAAAGAAACCAAACAAAACTGGGCAGCGGGGAGCTGTTGGCCTTCAAGGTGGCATTCAAACAGTCTTTAGGGTTCTGGTCACCTTTAAAGTATTGTCCATGGTCCAAAAACTCCAAGGCAGATGCTTTCTCCACACACCACTCTTCTGAAAATGGCAGTTCTCCTGTGCCCATCATCATCAGCCATCTTCTGCCATCATATGCATCAGTCCCCGCTACACACTTAGCTCCAAGTCACTGACCGCCATAATGCACCTATGGGCCAACTGCTCTTTGAACCAGGCTGCATGATTCTCTTCATTCCTCCCATGTGTCTGTACATCCAGGCAGTACCCAGACTGTCTTGTTCAGGAATCAGTACTTGTTCCATGGGTGCATGTGATTTCAAGTACAACAACATTTCAAACAACCAATCGGATTTGAGGGACAAGTTTACAATTTATGTCAAGTGTTATTCACCTATCATTTTAATCTGATTTTGGGGATAAGTTATCAGTAGAGTTAGAATTGAGTTAGAATAAAATTTTTGGATGGGATTGTTATTCCAGGATAAACAAAATTTGCTGATCCAGAAATATGTTGTACTACTCTGCAAATTCACTGTGACCTGTGCCATGGCTAAGGTTTCTTGTCATTTTTTGATAGGCAAAATCCAGTTGCCTGTTCAGCCTCCATGATCAGAGTGGATTTCACAGATCTTTCTCTGATGGTTACTCCTGAATCCAGGTCACCACTTCTAAAAATGTCTTTCATCTTGTACCATTGGAACCTTGCCCATGTCCAAGTTGTCCATTGACAGAAGAGCCAGGCTGACGTCCTGCACACCAATCCACCACTGTACCAGCAGTGTCTTTTTTATCATACCAACAATCTTTTTTTATCATAGAATGCACTTGTTTGTTCACGTTGAGTTGACAGTTAGAACATTTGTTGTTTCCTTCCATTTATTTTCAAGATTTGAATTGACCCTCAGCAAAGACCCGCCCCCTTTAGTCACTTTTGCATTGTCCGACAAGCCATGCGCTCTCACGCCACACATCATGTTCTCATGCCGTGAAAAATACATCCCGGAGCAAAGAGGACACTGACAACGCGTTGACAGACATATGACAGAGTTTCATTTTTAATATATTGTAATTTTTAAATGAAGTTTAAACAATAAATACTGTATAGTGGCTCTTTAATGTGTCATGACAGATCGCTATAGCTCCTTAAATGGGCTCATGAACTGACCATCTCTTCAAGACGTGAGTACACAATTTTTCAAGTTCAAGTTCACCAACGTTAATCTACTAACTCCCCTGACTGCTTTGTCAGACAAAATGGCAGATTCAGGGTTATGATTGGTCAGATCGCCTATCAATCAAACTGTTTGCGAAGGGTCAATTAACTTATACATTGTTGCTTTCTGTAGGATATGTCTAAGGTCACGGAAAAATGACATTAAAACTCACATTGAATTCTTTTTACAGTAAAAGGTCAGTTTTCCCAAATATGGAAATTAATTACTCACCCTTAAGTTGTTCCAAACCTGTAAGACCACTCATCTTCGGAACACAAATTAAGATATTTTTGATGAAATCCGTGAGGTTTTTTTTTTTATACCCCATAGAAAGAAATGTAATTACCCCATTCAAGGTCAAGAAAAGTAGTAAATACATGGTTAAAATAGTCAGCGTTACAACAGTGATTCAACCTTAATGTTATGAAGCAACGGGAATACTTTCTGTGCACAAAAACAAATAAAAAAATAACGACTTTATTAAACAACTTCTTCTCTACCCTGTCATTCTCCCATGCTGTTTCCGTTGTATAGACAGTGCAGGCTTCCAGGTTCTACGTCAGAATGCCAGCTCATCTTTGGATCTTCTCTATATCCAAGTCTCGCTATACTTATTTTATACCTACAAGTGCTGTATACTCCACTGCTGTGATTACCTGCCCTATCATCTGTGCTGTTCATCTACTCTAGTTCATCTGTCATCTGCTTATTCCTCAAGTTGTTACTTAACTGTTTATCTGTTGTTTACAATAAATACACTGCATCTGGGTTTGTACCACATCCTCGTGTCATTCACTGCCTGACACTAAGCATGCTAAATGTTGTACATACTCTGCTTTTGAAAATCAACTATTTGGCTTTTTACTGCAAAAATATAAACAATCAATTTGTATCTTTCACAAAATTTGGCAGTTCGAATCCATTTACAAGGAGGTTCTGAATGGGTATGAGAGGGTATGGGTATCTTCCCAGGTCATGCAAATTGCCTTGCCTGATAAAATTGGGCCTTTTTCACCCTTACCTTAATAAACACTGCACAGTCTCCCCTCCATGCATTCTAAATTAAATATTATATTGGTAAATCCTTATTAAAGCTACCAAAGTTATTTAGGTCAAGAGCAGTGAGTGATTTTCTCTTTGGATTCCCAATGCGGCATTCTGTGTGCGCATTTTCGGTGTATGTTCATGCAGAGCCACCTTACAGAGAGTGCGTGCCAGTACAGATTTTTTATTTTATTTTTTTTTGCTTCTTATCACACTTTAATGGTTTAATAACAGTTTACTGAAAGATTGATATTGTAGCACATCCAAGGGATGGCATGAAAAAAAGGATACTGCATTAATTGTGTTAAATAGGTTTAAATTAGAAAAGCTAATTGTAAATAAAAAACAATTAATTTTATTCATTAAATAAATAATTTTGACAACCCCAATGGTATTATTTACTTAGAACTTTGTAATTTCTTTTGATCTGTTGAAAGTTAGAAATGATTATTAATTTTATGAATTACTGAATACAGTATTATTAATTAATCTCAAGAAGTTTTGAATAACAAAACAAAAAAAAATACTCCTCTCTCTCTCTCTCTCTCTCTCTCTCTCATACACACACACACACACACACTTGCACACTTCTCTGTGGTGTCTGCATTTCCCCCTCCATTAAATGAGTGGCCAATAAATTTAAGGAGGATCCAGTAAAAATAACCCCAAGCAGTGACTTTTCCATTATGGGGCGATATTTGACCTATTAAATTGATTTCCAGGAGCATTTTTAACCTTTAGATAAGGACACATTTTCTAACCTTTTTAATTGTATGAGTTCCCTTTAAGTTATCCCCCCAGCCCTTGGCTCACAGATGCTCTCTGCAAACCAGTCTCAGAGCTGCTGAGAAGAAATACCGCAAAACAAAAGACTAAATGCTCCATCGCTTTGAAAAATAACATATGACCTACTCAAAATCATAAACATAAATGATATTTAAAGAAACCTAACATGAGATAAAGACACATTTACTGTTTACTGATGCAACCATGCCATTTTAGCTACAATTCTTTGAGCTATTTTAGTGTTATTTTAGTGCAAGAATATAGGCAGAGGCAAGTGTGCCTCCATCTCCCACCTCTGCTGATGACAGGTGGCAATCATCAACAACTCATTTCCTATACCACTTATCCAGAACCAACCTCTACCCACACATATTCTATTCCTTTTTCCTCTCCCCTCATGGAACACAATTTCTCTGTGCCACTTGTCCTATCACCTGTCCCTCAGACCCAATCCCCTCTTACCTTTCACAAGAGATCTCCTTAAAGCTGCAACCCATTCTGACTCACATCTCTCACTCATATAAGCAGGCTAAGGATACCCCACTGCTCAAAAAGCCAACACTCAATCCTACAGCAGTTAAAAAGTACAGACCTGTCGCTCTCCTTGCCTTTTTGTCAAAAACTCTTGAAATAGTTGTTCAATCAGCTCTCTGCCTTTCTCTTACAGAACAACAAACTTAAAGGAATAGTTAAAGGGAAAAAGGAAAATTATTCCATGATTTACTCACCCTCAAGCCATCCTAGGTGTATATGACTATACATGATATATTTAAAAATATCCTTAGTCCTCCAAGGTTTATAATGGTGGTGAATGGCTGCCCAGATTATTTGAAAAAAAAAGAGCATCCATCCACTAAAAAACAAAAAACAAAAAAAATACACCCTCCATTACCCATGCGGCAGAAACGACACCACAGATGAACCCACATCTCTTGTTCCCTGGAAGATTCAACGGTGATCCCACGAAATGTAAGGGGTTTATTCTACAATGCTCAATGTTTTTAGACCAACAACCCACATTATATTCCACCGAGGCTGGGAAGATCGCCTTCGTTTGCTCTTTACTCACTGGTAAAGCCTTGGAATGGATTACAGCAGTGTGGAGGGATAACGGTATTGCATTTCCTTCAAATGAATCCTTTATTCAAAAACTCTGCAATGTCTTTGATCATCCCGACAAGGGCAAAGAGGCAGGTGATCGTTTGCTGGAGCTCACTCAGGGACGAGGAACAGCAGCGGAATACGCACTTAAATTCCGCACACTTGCTGCTCAGACAGTGTGGGTGAACAATACGTTAAAAGTTCTGTTTCGGAGGGGTCTGTCTCATGAATTACAAGCTGAACTGGAATGTCGTGACGAAGGAAGAAATCTTGACTAATTCATTGAACTCGGCATCCAGATCGACATTCTCATTTGGTCTACAAAGGCTCATCGCCAAAACGCTACTATCTCTTTCTCACACACTGCATCCGATGATACGGAACCCATACAAGTGAACATGTATCGTCTACCAGCAGAGGAGAGGAACTGTCGTTTAACTCAATGCCTGTGTCTGTACTGTGCTCAACCTAGTCATCTGAGGAAATCATGCCTGTCACGTCCTCAGACTTGAAACCAGAGAGCGGTGAGTGTTAAGATTGATGCCCTTAATCCAGATATGTGTGTCACAGTACCAATCACGCTTTCTGTCAATGGTCAGCAGATTGCAACCTCAGCCCTGTTGGATTCAGGAGGGACTGGAAATGTATGTCTCATGGTTTTGCACCGCCATGCTTAACTGGCTTCAACCCACCACACTTAAGGAATTATAGCGTTTCCAAGGAACTTTAGTTCGGTGGCCAACCCAATGACATCAGTGGTGAAAAAAGGGAACAATCGACTCACCTGGTCCACCGCCACCACTCAAGCGTTCCAACAATTGAAAGATCGTTTTGTCACAGATAACCATCCTGATCCCAATCTCCCCTTCGTGGTAGAAGTCGACGCCACCACCTCTGGTCTTGGCACCATTCTCTCTCAGTGACAAGACAGTTCTCCCAAATTATATCCCTGTGCTTACTACTCCAGAAAACTCAGCGCAGCGGAGAGGAATTATGACGTGGGGGATCGTGAACTCCTGACCATGAAGGTCGCCTTTGAAGAGTGGCATCACTAATTAGAGGGCGCTACACACCCCTTCACTGTATTCACTGACCACAACAACCTAGAGTACCAAAAACAGCCTAGAGACTTATCTCCAGACAGGCAAGGTGGTCACTCTTCTTCTCTCGTTTCAACTTTACAGTCACGTATAGCCCTGGATCCATGAATATGAAGGCTGATGCTCTGTCTAGACAGCAAGAGAGTGACTACTCTTCACAACCTCCCGATAAGATTTTCCCGTCCAACCTCATTGTCACTCCGATTCAGTGGGATATAATTACCGAGATTGAACAAGCCAATGCTGACTGAGACCCCAGTAGAATGCCCACCTAATAAAACATTTGTTCCAGTAATGCTCCGCAATCGCCTACTCGAACAGGCCCACAGTCTACCCACTTCAGAACACCCTGGAATTACTGCAACCATTCATCTGTTGCAAAACCGGTTCTGGTGGCCAACTCTGAGTAGAGACACCACAAGATTCATAAATCAGTGCCACACCTGCAACACTGCCCACTGGTCTGCTTCAACCTCTACCCCTTCCGCAGCGTCCCTGGTCTCACATAGCCATAGACTTTGTCACTGATCTCCCAGCCTCCAACAATTACACCACCATACTAACCATCATAGGCAGATTTTCAAAAGCATGCCGTCTTGTTCCCTTACCCAAAAAGACCATGTCCATTTCAAATCTCTCTCCCACCTTTCATGTGTAAGCCCGCTGATGGTCCCAGCAAGGAGGGGGAGGAGAGGTCTGGTGAGCAGGGTCCCCTACCCATCATGGTGAAGGGCGAGGAGGCCTTTCACGTCCAGGAACTACTGGATTCCCGGCGCAGAGGAAGGATGCTCCAATACCTAGTCGACTGAGAGGAGTATGGTCATGGGTATGTTTCATGGGTCAATGCAGATGATATCCTGGACCCCAACCTGGTGGAAGATTTCCATCGCACTCATCCTGAGAGACTGGCCCTTGACCACTTGGAAGACCTTGGCACCGGTTTCCTCCTCACACCAGGAGTCATTCGGATCACATGGATCCTACTTCGAGTGACGAATCATTACATACACAATGCCATGATGTTCTACACTACACCGTGACGTACAACGCAATATCCTATGCTGTAATGCGTAGCACGTCATGGCATTGTGTACTACGTTGCGGACGTTAACGTGTTCTGGACGTATGTCAAATGTGTATGGCTGTCTCCCCTGAAACTTGTTATTTACATAGTTCAAAGATTAGTCAACCTTCATTGAATTTTATATGATCAATGAACTCTTTTACAAGTCTGAGTTAGACTGTAAGGTCAGTTTCAAAAACTTGCAACTGAAAAAGGAAAAAAAATTAATGTTTAACATTGTATTAGTTGTTCAAATAAATTGGTTGTTTGAAAACAGTTCCATATAGACTATACCTAAATTAAAGTAAAAAAGTTCTCTTTTGAATTCCCACAAATATGTGAATATGACAAGGGCAGAAGCCGGCAGCACAAATGCCAGGATGTAAAATTAAAATTATATTGTACTTTGCCAAATAACACAAAATTTGCTATTTGCGAGCACAAATGCACAGTGCTCACATTAATTGTGCATTAAATTACAGACAAAAAAGTACATATCGACTTTTACCCTTAACTGTGATATCACATAGCACATAGGCATGTCCTTAAATGTGACACATATAAATACATACATGCACAGTTTAGATGCTGCTTTAATTGCCTCAATATTTCATCATGTTGTAATAACTCTTTCACAATCTTGTATGTCTACTGATCGCTGTTCACTGTTGATATACTGAAGCTCCCTTGACTTTTTCCGCGCTCGTTTAACTTGTGCCTGGCACTAAGACGCAATTTGAGTGTGTGCCTAAATAGTATCTCGTTTGTTGTGGTCATAAAGAGATGGTTCTTTGTCTAATTAAACAATTCTTGTCAGAAAAAGAAAAAGGCGCAGTACTTATTAACGGGGTAGCTTAGCTTAGGTCAACGGTCACCCCCTAGCTCCGCCCCTGCTTGGAATTCCAGACTTTGACCTTTCATTTACATTTTCTCAATTAGAAAATATTTTATATATTATTTAGCGATAACAGAATTCTATGTTCCCCAAAGATTTCTGGGAATTATATTTTCAAAAGAATTCAGAGGTCTGTTACAGTTTAGATATGCCAAACATTTTGATTCACTCAGGAAAAGGTGTTTCCAAATAATCTGTCAGTTGAATCATTTTATTTGGTTTCACAATGAATGTTTATAAACAAATGCAACAATAAACCCAATAATGGCACCACCAAGGCGAGGTCATCACATTCACTGTATGCCAACATTGTGATCTGGAGACAATTCTGAAAAATGTTTTTTGCAAATTCTCTAAAAATATCTTCTTCTGAAAAATGAGCTTTACTTTCATTGAAAATCAAAGAATCAACACTTTACTAAGGTTTTTGAAACGTGAAAAGTTTTCAAAAGACATCACACAAAAGGGTGGCAAAAGTGGAACATCAGATATAGTAAAATAGGACACAGTAAAAATGTATTAGTTATTGACACAAGGGTCTTTTCTATTTGAAGTGTTTAATTTGTAAGATATCAGCTGTGAATGTTATGAAACTTCAACATAAAACTGGTCTCAGCAAATACATGGAATAACCCTCTGAAAGACTAAAAAAAAATGCTTGAAGATGTTTAAAATTCACAAAACTAGAAGTGACCCTGATGTCGTTATGACCTCTGAAATATGTAATACTCCTGAAGCATAAAAATTAATCTTTAAGCCACTGAATACTACTTCGTTAGTATGCTCTCTTATGGACCACTTTCTGACACCTTGCAAAAGAGGATGTGTAATTTGGAAGCTAACAAATACAGATAACAGTGCCTCGCCACCTTTATACCATTATAACCCCTACGGGTAACACAGCAGATGTTGCTAATGGGTGTGTAATTCCTAAAAGCCTGTTATGCATACCCAGCCCAAGATTTTTATGTAAAGTCTTACACCATTTTAGATTTCCAGAAAATGTCAAGACAATTGATGGAAGTGGTGTGCATGTAATTGAGTCCTTCATATTTGTCTCAGTGTATCTGCTTTTCACATCAAGCCTTCTGTGAAAGGCTGCTTGCTTTATGACATGAGAAGGCAATTGAAATTCAATTTCCTTCAAAATGGAAGAATGTTAAATAAAACATTTGTAGACTGTCAGGGTGCTGTCTGTGCTGTCTTGATGTCTCTATGTCTCTATGTTTGTGTTGTGTGTCAGCACATGGCTTTGTCTTTGTTTGTGTTTGCCATGTGCTCCTCTTGTCCTGCCTCCTTGTTTGCTGTTACCAAGCCCCCCTGTTTAGTCCTTGTTTGCTTGAGTGTGTTCACCTGTTCCTCATTCTTTCCTTTATATTGCGCCTAGACTTTATACTCCAGATGGTTTTTGCTTCAGTCAAGTTTTAGGGTTTAGGATCAAGTTTTTTTTTTTTTTACCTAGCTTTACTTTTTGGGTTCTCTATTTGCTTTTGTTTCTCTAGTTCTAATCTCTATTTTTCTCTCGAGTTTCCTGCTAGGTCGCAGTCTAGTTTTTATTTCTTTTTGTTTATCTTTTGAGTCTTGTCTTGTGTCTTGTCCCGTGTTGGTTCCTGAATCCTGTTCCACCCTGGTAGTTGACTCTCCTATTACATCAAATGTTGAGTCTCTGTTTTTTGTTCTCTGACTTTTGTTCCCTGTGTTAATGCTAAAGAAATCTACCTCGAACCTCTCCCTGACTTTACAAAGATCTTCAACTCAGATTCAACTCAAATTCCTCCAAACCAGGCCCCAAATTCTTGTGTCACCAGACAATTACCAATACACACATGCTCGCCATTGATCAGTGCACCCCAAATAGGTGTGCACAGGGTTGCCTTTATAACACTTTAAACGAGCTCATCTGGGCTTAGTCATCCTTATCCTTGGAAGAGACACACTCTTCTTCTCTTATTTTCTGGCAATTTACTTTCAAGTTAACTCTGTGTAAAATTCTCGCTGAAGACTCAACCCTAGGAAGAGACCAGTAGAACACTCCAACTCTAACGCACTGAAATTCTGCGGAACTGCATTCACCACAGCACCCAAAATCACCAATGCAAGTAAAGAATCATTCTTTTTATGCATTTTAAGCTTACATTGACTGAAGTGATTTCGTTGCTGGCTATCAAGTGTTAGTGTTAAGAATTGCCATTCTTTGATCATCCTTCTTTCTTTTCCTTCATTATCTCATATTGTATTCTTTGCTTAGATTTAGTTGAATGTATTCATATATTCATCTATTAACTCCATTGTATTCATGCTTGATTGTCTCTGTTGATTCTCATGAATGAACCAAGTACTTTAACATTTCTAGCTTTTTGCTAGCTATATATTTTTGTAAATACTAGGATAGGACAATTCCTCTTGAAAAGAAGAATAACTTCCTTTTTAAGACTTGATGAACGATCGGCCTGATAAGTTTTGTTGTCAAACCAGACCAGTCTTTCTAAAATTAATTCTAAAAGTCGAACCAATTTTAGAACATATATGTTCATAATTAATTATAATCTTTTGTAATTAATTATCCATACATACATAATTCCCTTCATGGTTGATAAATATTCATAATTGATTATAACGATTTAATTATATATGTATAAATAAATATTTCACCAATTTGAGCTAATTCGTTACACTCACAATTCCCTGCATGACCCCTTTATATTTGGTGGTATTTTATTTAAATAAAGTTCTGTTCCCGTTCAAAGTGGAACTTCAAAGTGTCATCATGGAGTTGATGCAATGCGGAACACCTTCAGCATGACCAGTGTCTGAACACATGTACCAAACATGGCAATTTATTGGCTAACGGTAGCCTATGACGTCACGAGCGAAATGGCTGTGAGTATAAAATGGGCCTGCAAGCTTTTTTCTCTTCAGGAGGTGTTTGTTTGTATGCACATGTAAGACCAAAACCTGTGAGAGCTAGATGGACTCAGTGTGATGCATTTGCGGTTGGAGCTTCTGTTCTTGCTTGATTGTCTCTCGAGACTATCACTCCCTCGAGAGCCGAACGTGCACAGAGCATGTTTGGTTCTAGCAGGAGTTGGATGCATTAATTGAGATGTATTCATGGAAAGGGCTTTTGTTTTTGCTTGATTCAAGCTTGAGTGCATTTGCCTCTCAAGGGAGTTGGATGCACCCATAGCAATACATTTGCAGTAGGAAGCTCTGTTCTTGCTTGATTTTCTTAGAGTGTTGTTACTCGCTCTTGAGAGATGTTAGTTGACCGTCTGCACCTCACGGTTTGGGCCCTGCCACTTCGGCAGCTGCGGGATCAAATGTGAAGATTGGTGGTGGAGCTTGATGGAGAAGTCTTGTTGGAGAAGTCTTGGTAGAGAGCATGGTGAGAAGGTTTTTATTTCTTTGAAAAAGGGATGAAAGTCAAGTTTTTCTCAGGTCTGGCATACACAGCATCCGTGCCACAAAGCACAAGGCCAATGCATCACCCATTCTGTGGTTGCTATTGTTGCCACTGAAAGGCATCTGTGATAAGGGGAAAGAGAAAAACTTTCTTCTTGATGAGACAAGGCGAGGTCTCAGTCAGTAGCTTTCAGGAGATCCCTCTCTGGGGGTCCATTAGGGTTAAAGAATGTATTAAGAGAGGTAGAAAAAACATATTTCAGTCTACATTTTTATCACATATACAGTAAATCTCTTGAAACTAGAGGTTGTATTTTGGGCCTTGATCTATTTTCTGCCTTAACTTCAAGAGAAGCATGTGACTGTTAATTCAGACAGTACCACAGTAGTCTCATACATAAATCTGGCTCATTTTGGGAAGACTGAGTGTATCTCTTTGCCTCACATATTTTCCCCTGTGGTATTCAGTGATGGGCCCTAGGGAATCCCTTGATGGGCTTAAGTGTCACACTTCTGACAGCACTTGTAGCCAAAGTAAGAATCTTCAAGATTCAAGATTTAAGATTTCCATGTGTCACATACAGAGTTATATAGAGGATATACAGCCAGCAGTAAAATGTAAATGAGGTTTACTCCAACACTAAACATAATTAACAATTTTAAACAATATAAATGTATAAAGATAAAATCTCTAATAATAAAGTCTGTAATCTAGGCTAAAATGTGAATATTTACATACAGAAATGAGCAGGCAATAGTAACAAGGTAGTTACAGAGCAGCAATGTAAAGTGCAAGAAGGATGCAAAAAGTAGCAGCATTATAATAAAGAGGCGTCAGTGCAGAGTGCAGATATTAATGTCCAGAGTGCATATGATGTTAAGATACCGAGTTTAGGAGCCTGATGGCCTGGGGGAAGAAGCTTCTCAGTCCCTGCCTAGCTTTATTCGCCTGTGTATAAATATGAGAGGTCCAAGTAAGATCCTCAGAGATGTTAGTTTCTCAACCTCTTCCATGTATGCGGTCTCGTTGTTGTTGGAGATAAGGCCCAGAACCACTGTATCATCAGTGAACTTGACAATAGAAGTGGAGCTGTGAGAAGCCACGCAGTCATGTGTGTAGAGAGAGTAAAGTAGGGAATGCAGCCCTGTGGTGCTCCTACAGTCAGGGTGATGGAGCTGGAGGTGAACCGGCCTACTTTCACTACCTGGGGTCTGTATGAAAGAAAGTCTTGAATCCAACTGCAGAGGGATGGGTTCAAACCAAGATTTAGGAGTTTGGAGGTTAACTTGCTGGGAATTATAGTGTTGAAGGCTGAGCTGCAGTCGATGAAAAGCAGCCTTACATAGTTCCCATTTTTGCTGTTGATGTGGGTGAGGGAGGAGTGCAGGACGTGAGAGATGGCATCCTGATTAGATCTGTTTGGCAGATAGGCAAACTGAAGAGGGTCCAGTGTATCTGGTATGAAGGAGCAGATGTTGGTTTTAACAAATGTTGTTGTCTCTCAAATACCTTCATGACTGTGGATGTGAGGGCAACTGGACAATAGTCATTCAGGCAAGAGGGTTTATTGTTCTTAGGCACAGGGATCATGAAAGATTTTTTGAAGGATGAGGGGATCACGGAGGTAGCAAGGGAATCATTGAAGATTGATGTAAACAATCCAGCTAGCTGATGGAGCTAGCACAGGAGGCGACCAGAGATGCCATCAGGCCTGGCTGCTTTCCTGACGTTTACTCGCTTTAGCGCCCACCGAACCTCATCCTCCGACACGGTGATTACAGGGTTGTCGCCACTCTGTCCGCTTCCTCGCACGCCGAGAGGCAGAGTTGCGCTGCGGCAATTGCAATCAAAGCAAAGAAAGAGTTCAACTCGTCAGCCAGCGACGTATCTGCTCTCACCTCTGTGGACGAATTAGTTCCGAAGGTGCAGATGGTCCTCAGTCCCTGCCATATGCGTCGGGAGTCATGAAGTTGGAAATGAGACTCCACTTAGCGTAGTTTGGCGTCTTTCACTGCGTGGCGAAGAGCATAGCACGATGATTTGTACTCGCTCATGTTCCCCAACAGAAGACCGCCGTTGTATGTTGCAGTGCGTTTGTTCACTACAGCACGGATAGTTTTGTCCTCTCACGGTTTCTGATTTGAGAATGTCTTAATAGTTAAAGTTTCCATTGCTTGTTCTGTTAGTATGTTCACAAAACTTAATGCTATGTCCATAAACTCGCTGACGTCAGATGAGCTCGCCCGGAACATGTCCCAGTCCACGTCATCAAGAGCCGCCTGTAGCCAAGTTTCTGAATTGGAAGACCAGCGCCTCACTTCTTTCTGCACCGGGAAAATGGCGGCATGGTCTGATTTGCCAAAAGCGGGTTGTGATCGGGCTTTGTAAGCTTTTTTAAACTGAGAGTAGCAGTGATCCAGCGTATTGTTCCCTCTAGTAGGACAGGACACATGTTGGTAAAAGTTCGGCATGACTTTCCTGAGATTGGCTTTGTTAAAGTCCCCCGTGATGACAAAAGCAGTATCAGGATTTTTGTTTATGTAGCCGCTTAGCTCATCATGAAGTTTAGACAAAGCCTCACCGGTGTCAGCCTGTAGTGGAATGTAAACAGCAGTCGCGATGACCGATGAGAACTCCCGGGGTAGATAGAATGGAAGGCAAGAGATGGATAAATGTTCCAGATGGAGCGAGCAAGAGCGCGACAGAGTGGAGATGTTCCTGGGGTCACAGCATTTCATGTTAATCATGAAACACACTCCACCACCTTTGGTTTTCCCAGCCTCAGCTGTTCTGTCCTTCCGTATAACAAAGAAGTTATCAGACGGTGTCACAGTAGAGTCTGGGGCTGAGGTCACGAGCCATGTTTCAGAAAAACAAAGGATGTTACAGTATCTGATGTCCCTTTGGAAACTTATCCTGGCTCTAAGATCATCTATCTTATTCTCCAAGGATTAGACATTGGCTAGCAAAATATTAGGCAGAGGAGCACTGTGGTAGCAAATGTTGCGAATACCGGTGCGTTTTCCGCTGTGTTTCTTGTAGCGTTGTCTCGGTGGGTGTCCATTATATGTTTGTTCGCTGCGAAGAATCTCCGGTGGAAATGAAGAGTTCGAAGATAAAGTGTCCCAAAACAGGTCAGTACAGCGATATCGAATATCCAGAAGTGTTAATTTCTCGTAAGTTATCAGTCCAGACGTAATTCGGGTAGAAAGAAAAAGTAAGTAAAAATTAAGTAAAAGCACAATCTATGAGGAATGACCTGGACGGCGACCGAACACGGCGCCGCCATCTTGTACAACCTTGACACAGAAAAACAATTCTTTCTTACCATTTCCAGTGCTTTAAGAGCATGTACAGAATTGAAATCATTTAAGTGACAATTTATCCACAGACAGTATAAGAACCAAACATGTATTGTGCACAAACTTTATTAACTAATTCACGACCACATAACTAACTAATAAACACATACATACATACAAATCACACGTACAAAGGTAAAAGGAGAAGTGAGAGTGAAACCGGAAGTGGGAACAGGAAATGGAATTAAGTCAACAACCCGGAAAGAATAATCAGAATTCATTACATCTTAATTCAATGCTGCAGAAATGTTTCTGTACCCTTCCCCAGATCTGTGCCTCGATACAGTCGCATCTCTGAGGTCTACAGACAATTCCTTGAACTTCATGGCTTGGTTTGTGCTCTGACATACACTGTTAACTGGTGTATGTTCCAGGTGTGTTCCAAATCATGTCCAATAAACTGAATTTACCACAGGTGGACTCCAAAGTTGTAGAAGCACCTCAAGGATGATCAGTGGAAACAGGATGCACCTGAGCTCAATTTTGAATGTCATGGCAAAGGCTGTGAAAACTTATTTAAATAGGATTATTTTTAATAAATTTGTAAAGATTTCGAACAAACTTCTTTCATGTTGTCATTATGGGGTATTGTTCGAAGAATTTTGAGGAAAAAAATGAATTTAATCCCTGAATAAGGCAGTAACAATGTGAAAAGTGAAGCGCTGTGAATCCTTTCTGGATGCACTGTAATATCAGGTAGACATGAATCCATGCGCCTTGCCAACACCTTTGCTAAAATTTGTATATCAGCATTCAATAAACTAATGAGCCCATAACTACTACATAAATTTGGGTCTTTGTTTATTTTAACAGAAGCAAGATAGATGCTTCATTAAACAAGACTGGAAAACAACCTGTTGAAACAACTCTTTGTACATAGTGAACAGCAAGGGTTCTATTTGAGTAGAGAATTTTTTATAGAAGTCTAAATGGAAACCATCAGGCCCTGGAGCCTTGCTGCACTGCATGAGGCCAATACAAGAGAAAGGTTTGTCCGGTGTCTTTGCGGCATCTGTATTAACAGTAGGAATATTTAAATTATGGAAAAATGAATCCATAAAAGATGAGTCAGAAAGAGATTGAGCTTCAATTAAAAAGATGGCCCAATCTGTCCCCATGTTCATAATAGGTGGCTTTGGTTCTTTTAAGTAAATATTCTGGTTTTCTGGCATTTCAGTTTAAGTTCAGAGCTGGGCATGCAAAAATACTGACTATCCACCCCTAAAATTGAGCAGCTGCTGTGATTGCCTCGTTTTAACTAAATGGGTACTATAGGAAATTATCCTGCCATGACTGAAGGCTTTTATTTTTTCCCATAAAAGAGAGGCAGAAAAATGTTTTGTTAGTCTCAATCAAAAAACAGAAATCAGTTCTAGATAGAAGCCCTGTATGAGCTGCCATGACGGGATAAGACTCTGAAAGGGCTGCCTCTGGAGAACTTTCTGGAGCGGACTCTGGAAAACTTTCTAGAGTGGATTCTGGAGCAGAATCAGGGGCTGGAGCCAACACTTGAACAGACTCAGGGACTGGAGGAGACACTGGAGCAGAGTCATCCGCTATGCAGACGCTGAACTGGGACCCACAGTTGGCCAGCACCCAATCCACAAAGTCTGCAAATGTCCCCTGAGGACCATCGATGCGCAGGCATGCCCTTGTCCACTCATTAAGGCTGGTGTGGTAGAATACTTTCAACTAGTGGTGGGGAAATGAAATCAGGCACGCCAGGTGTAAAGAATCCCTCATGTGGTATTCGAGGGTTCTGCCTTGTTGTTCTAAGAAGAGGAGTTGGACTGTTACCAAATCCATTCTTTTTTTTTGTGTTGATCTTGCGTTCTGTGAGGATTGGTGTGTCTGAGAATGAAGCGCACAACTCAGGAGACACACAAATTAGTCTTTTAATAGAAGACTCAAACTTGGAAACATGTAGGAGATAACTTGGAAAAATCAAAACACAATCATTACCAAACACGTACTATACAACATCAACGCAAGACAAAGAAGAGACTGAAACTAAGGGCTTACATACACAGAGGCGCAAACGAGACTAATTAACCAGACACACCTGAACTGAGGACACTAATTAATCAGTAACTTCTCAGACGAGAGTAAATAAAGGGGGCAATTAACAACCTAGAAAAACAGACATGGAACAGATCAGAAAGGCAAACTCAAAACAGACATCATGACATGCCTTTTTATTATTTAAATATGTTCCTTGAGGTTCACTTATAATGTTAGTAAAGATTTTTTACACAAAGGCTAGGGATGCACCGATACTGCGCTCATGTACTTGTAAATTAATATGTGTTTTTAATGTTAATCAAACAACAATGGACAAAAAAATTGCTCACTGCACTTGAATGATTTTTTTTTTTTTTTACATTTGATTACTTTATTCAAATTCTGTACCTGAAAATTATTGTTAGAACTATCCAAAAACCTGAAAAGCACTGTTTATTTCATTTGTATCTTTGTTCTATTTTATTTATTTGTAATTGGATTATTTGTTCTTTTTTTTACTGACTGCTTGCTTGTCTCGCACGATGTTTTAAATTGACATTAAGTAGGCTATTAGTTTTTCTATAGTATCAAAATTTAGAAAATTGTGATATTTCAGTGGTATCTAAATATTTGAACCAAAAAATCGTAAGCATTGAGCCCCGCTGAAGCAACTCTAAACATGTCCTGTGCTATTATAATAAAGATGAAATATGATAGAGCAATAGAATGAACAGTGAAAGTGACAGAGGCCTATACACAATACATTTTAACAGGCATAATTAAGCAATGAAAATAACATATATATATAAAAAATATACAGTACTGTGCAAAAGTTTTAGGCAGGTGTGAAAAAATGCTGTAAAGTAAGAATGCTTTCAAAAATAGACATTTTAATAGTTTATATTTATCAATTAACAAAATGCAAAGTGAGTGAACAGAAGAAAAATCTACATCAAATCAATATTTGGTGTGACCACCCTTTGCCTTCAAAACAGCATCAATTCTTCTAGGTACACTTGCACACAGTTTTTGAAGGAACTCGGCAGGTAGGTTGGCCCAAACATCTTGGAGAACTAACCACAGTTCCTCTGTGGATTTAGGCAGCCTCAGTTGCTTCTCTCTCTTCATGTAATCCCAGACAGACTCGATGATGTTGAGATCAGGGCTCTGTGGGGGCCATACCATCACTTCCAGGACTCCTTGTTCTTCTTTACACTGAAGATAGTTCTTAATGACTTTCGCTGTATGTTTGGGGTCGTTGTCATGCTGCAGAATAAATTTGGGGCCAATCAGATGCCTCCCTGATGGTATTGCATGATGGATAAGTATCTGCCTGTACTTCTCAGCATTGAGGATACCATTCATTCTGACCAAATCCCCAACTCCATTTGCAGAAATGCAGCCCCAAACTTGCAAGGAACCTCCACCATGCTTCACTGTTGCCTGCAGACACTCATTCGTGTACCGCTCTCCAGCCCTTCGGCGAACAAACTGCCTTCTGCTACAGCCAAATATTTCAAATTTTGACTCATCAGTCCAGAGCACCTGCTGCCATTTTTCTGCACCCCAGTTCCTGTGTTTTCGTGCATAGTTGAGTCGCTTGGCCTTGTTTCCACGTCGGAGGTATGGCTTTTTGGCCGCAAGTCTTCCATGAAGGCCACTTCTGACCAGACTTCTCCGGACAGTAGATGGGTGTACCAGGGTCCCACTGTTTTCTGCCAATTGTGAGCTAATGGCACTGCTCGACATCTTCCGATTGCGAAGGGAAGTAAGCATGATGTGTCTTTCATCTGCTGCAGTAAGTTTCCTTGGCCGACCACTGCGTCTACGGTCCTCAACGTTGCCTGTTTCTTTGTGCTTCTTCAAAAGAGCTTGGACAGCACATCTGGAAACCCCTGTCTGCCTTGAAATTTCTGCCTGGGAGAAACCTTGCTGATGCAGTATAACTACCTTGTGTCTTGTTGCTGTGCTCAGTCTTGCCATGGTGTATGACTTTTGACAGTAAACTGTCTTCAGCAACCTCACCTTGTTAGCTGAGTTTGGCTGTTCCTCACCCAGTTTTATTCCTCCTACACAGCTGTTTCTGTTTCAGTTAATGATTGTGTTTCAACCTACATATTGAATTGATGATCATTAGCACCTGTTTGGTATAATTGTTTAATCATACACCTAACTATATGCCTACAAAATCCCTGACTTTGTGCAAGTGTACCTTGAAGAATTGATGCTGTTTTGAAGGTAAAGGGTGGTCACACCAAATATGGATTTGATTTAGATTTTTCTTCTGTTCACTCACTTTGCATTTTGTTAATTGATAAATATAATCTATTACCAAGTTTATTTTTGAAAGCATTCTTACTTTACAGCATTTTTTCACACCTGCCTAAAACTTTTGCACAGTACTGTATATACAATATATATATTTGCTAAACAATTGAAATCAATGATTTTCAAGTTTCAGTTGAAAATTTATCATTTTAACTTAGCTTTAGAGTAAGGGTATCTGTTCACTGAAGGTCATTTTTTTATCCTTTAAGCTTTTTTTATCCTATGATCTTACTGTATAGTTGTGTATATACTGTATATTGGTGCATCCTTTACAAAGTCATATATTCACAAAAGAAATGATTATTTTAAACTCTCATTTTGACCCTCTGTTTGGAATGTTTAAAAGGTGGCCTCCTTTAAGGCTTAAACTTCACCTTCACCAACATATAATTGGCAAAATAGTGTTCTTCACTGAAACAAAATAAAATTTCATAATTTTATGTCAATTGGATATCACATTCAATTTTCATTACGTTTGTATATTCTGAATATGCTGAACAGTACACAACCTAATGAGTCATTAAACATTATGACTGTGTCTGGGCTTAGTTCATAAGTGTTGGCAGACTAAAACAAGTTCAAAGGAAGAGAGATACACAATGAATTTCCTCGAGAACTTTGCACAAGAGATAGGAACCCACTATGAAATGAGAGCCTCTGATGGCTTCCCTTCCCATGCCTACTCCTCCTGGGTGTTCCAAATCTGTTAAAGATACTTTAGAACAAATGGGAGAGTACTTAGTGAAAGCACTGTTAGTTTTAACTGATATAACTGATTTTACTAACACTTATGTTAGACATATCTGAGAACAAAAAAATGAGTGCTGTGAGTGAATTAGAGCGATTTACAATTGACTCATTCACTTGGCCCACTGAAAAAAAGGTTTAGCTGCTTTCATGTTGGATGCCAGCTTATAGTTCATAAATTCTAGTGCAGAGCAGCAAAGGCTGGGACTACCGGTGAGAACGTTCAGTCAATGAGAGGTGGCTCAATGACGTGACAACAGAAATAGATTAGGGGAATCTCACAAAGACCATCTCTAGGGAGACTGAATTGTCCCCTTTCTCATCAAGGGCTTTTCATGGGAAGTAAGCAATCTGGAATCTACTTCCCTCAATTGTATATTTCTTCTTCAAGCAAACAGAAGATGCAGCAAAGAGAACGAGCAAAACCAAAGCTGTGGCAATGCTTGCATTATGAACAAGCTGTTTACGAAAGAACAGCAACAGCATACTGAACATATGAATACTGTAAGGTGCTAGTAATTTGGTTACTAATTATTTCCTGATATATATACGAACACTCATTTTGTCTGTTTGTGTCATGCAGGTTTGGGGTGTCGAGGCAGCGCTTTTTATAGTCTTCACACAAGATCCCAGGTTCACTCAATGGACAGCCGATAATGGGACATTGTTTAGTGAAAAGCAAAGCTATTCAGTTCATCTTGGCAACAGAACTAGACAGGAAGTGCCAAATCAACATGGAAACCTTGATGTTAACTGACCATTTGCTTGCTATTTATCAGTCTTTCAAAGAACCATCGTTTTCAAAGCATATTGCTGTGACCATTAATGGCATTGTTTTTAAGTGAAAGCTAGCTGTAAACACCTCTGAATGCTCTTTGGGCTTTTCTTTTCAGTCTTTCACAACAAGGGTAAAAGCCAAGCTTGTTCACTTCCATGAGCCAGAGTTTTCACTGATAGATAGGCTTTGTCATTTCTGACGGTAATTATTTCATCATTTTGTTGCAGCTTTATTCAGACACAGACATTTTTTTATACATCTCCTAGATTGTTAGTATGCAATAAAGCCTTCACACTATTGACATTTGTATGCAGTCCATTCCTCTCAAATTCACGGATGTCCTAGCAGAGTAACCACAGTAGTAGAATGCAGATTATGTTCCACTAACAATTTACAACCAAAAAAGTTTCAAAATGTTCTTCTTAAACTCTTCACAACTTTAAAATCAGTTTCATCCTCACAGTATTTAGAGCTTACATGTGAAATTGTTTCTCAGTTAAAAATAAAATATCATAAAGCACTCCAAATGCACTTTTTAATATATCTAGTTTTTTTCAGATGCATGTACTATCGGATGGTTCTGAGGCAATCCTTTAAGCAGTATTACTTCATTCTAATTGTTCAGAGGATTTTCCCCCCACTGGAACTCAAAAACAAGAACCACTGTGAGAGTGGATTTGAATGAATGAATTGAAAGAGGCTACCCTGAGTTTAATCGCTTTAGCAAGAAGCGCAGCGAGACCCCCCATGGCCTGCTGAAGGAAATCAATGTATTTAACTGTGTGAACAATTTTTCAGAAACATGAATTCACAAAGGATATTTAGAATATCTTTTTAATATTTAGAAAGATTTACCAAACCCTTACACCTTGGAATGCACCTGCCAGAGGAAATGTTTTTTTGTTGTTTTAATGCCAAGGACATGGTGTTTCGGAGCACATTGTGTAGAGGAGAGATTAGACTTAATTCCCTTAGGAGCAGCCACTGGTAGCTTCCTGATGTATAGGACACTGGATATAAGATGCATGCTGAGGAACTTTTCATTTTTTGGCTCTCTCAGATCCATTGTGCCCCTCACATGTTACTGCGTCATTAGAACTTATATCTTCACCTTCCAGAGGAACCACCGAATGTTTGACTGCTCTTCTATTGTTAGTCACTCTGGATGTGCTGTATGACTTGTTTCAGTGGAACATAAAAGAATCCAAAAAATTCGGAAAACAAAATTGTAAGAATCTTTAAGACATTCCCATACAAAGACCAAGGGCTAAAAAGGACACAGTAAAACAAACATAAAGTAGTTAATTCAACTTGTGTGACAACAGAATGAAGCCATAAAATAGCTTTGTTTGAGGATTAAACCCAAGTTAAAGTTGTTATTGACGTAAAATCTTCACCAGCACTTAAACTGCGACCTCAGTCTGAACAGTCATGTAGGAATCCATGTGACTTTTATGTCATCTAGATTTACATTAGTTCTGCGCTGACGGAGGTCACTCTAAAGATTTTGCATAACGTCAGGTCTGTGGTCACTTGGTTAACTCTTGGCCCCCAGAATATATAAATATATCAAAAGAGAGAACAGAGCAAGTGGTTTTCATAAAAAATAAGAGAAAAAAAAATCATTCATTTATTTATTCTTTTTTATGAACACTTGAATGTAGTGTCATAAAAAAATTGTGAAATACATTCTGTATGATGATCAAAACAGATGGAGTAGATCGAGTTCATCAAACCCTTCACTCCCCATTAAATATGAAAATATTCAAACTTTTGTAAGAAATACAATCAAAAGGCTATTATGCAGTGATACATGTGAGTATGCAGTGGCTTTAAAATTGAGAATTACATGACGATTATTCATACAAAAATGGTCTTCTTTTATTATTATTATTATTATTGTCAAGATCATCAATATCAATATCTTTTTCTGCTTTAGTCTATGTAGCATAATTGGCCTTTGCAAAACACTGTTAAACACTGTATCAGCAAAATCTTTTATATTACAAATACAAATGTACCTTTTAAAACTTTGCAAATCTAAATTAAACAGGAAATGACCTTTAAAAGAGGAAACACTGAATTGACCACATTTCTGACACAAAAAACAGTGTTGCTTTTAGCTGAACTGAAACAAAGTTGAAAGGAGGTGTAGAACATGGATGTTGCTCTAACCCCATATCCTGTCATTGTAAGCATGAAACCATAGAGGCAGAGAGCAGAGACCATCAAGCATTCTGGCTGCCCACTTATCCAAATATGTGAGATATTCCCGAGAGCTAAGTGTAGTGCTGAAGAATAGCGTGTTCATATACGTGTTTGTCTCCATATGGCCTCCTAGCTTTCACCATGAAAGCATGTAGCCCTCCAAAATTTCTGCATATAGGGTCTCAAGAGCAATTACCTGAAAAGATATCTCTAACTATAATTGTGAGGGCAGTTTGAAGCATGCTTTTAAAGATCGCACAGTGGTTATATTTTCGCCTATCAGAACATTCCTCACATTCAAAATCTGTCATCTCTGATGTTTTAGATACATGATTTAGATTTAGATGTTACTTCTTCATTCTGTAATTAATACAGCAATACTGTTTTTTCACGATTATGTGTAGAGAAATTGACATATGGACCTACCCTGCGAAATATTCACCGACTAAAAAACTAACCCATGGCATCTACCCTATGACTAGAGTCTGGTTAATTAATAATTCAAAAAGGTTATAATAATAATAATAATAATAATAAAATCTCTGGAGGGAGGATCTTACATTGTGGATTTAATTGAAAAACAAATGGTGGACACTCCAAATGGCCACATTTTTATAGAAAAAAAAGTTAAATTGTTCCACTTACTGTCAGAACACCATGATGTTAATTCGAACAAATGGGGCTAATGGATCCACCGTAAAGCTGTGAAAATATTGAGAGGGCCCCGTGTCACATCAATCGGCAAGTTTCCATGTTACTAGACTCCATGTCTGAATGTTTAGTTTAAAAACAAGAAATGCAATATTTCCACACCACTGATAAGATTTTCCTACTTCTACAACATGAGAGTGGGTTGAGTCTCAAAGCCCACTTTGATTTATGACTATATTTTAAATACTTAGTATTAGTATTACATACTTAATGTTTAAAGCGTATTTATTCAGTATTCTGGCCCTTGGCCATATTTTGAATTGACATATATACTCAGCAAAGTTTTACTTAACTAACATAATAAAGTTACAACAACTCATTTGAGGATGTACAGTTTATGAATTACGGACCTCAGTCAGGGTAGGCATAATAATAATAATAATAAAGTGAAAATGAGCCTGCAAGGGATAGATGTAGATTGTATATTTGTATACAAATGGACTGGACCCATTGCCTAGGTCATAGAATACATCTAATTTTCACAAAACCAAATTTTTCTGGAATGTTTGTCAATTAGAAGTTTTGTAAAGACATATTTTTCAATGCAATGAAAAGGTCCATATCAGTGCCATATAATAAAATAATATAATAATATAATATAATAAAATTATTAAAAATAAATAAATAAATAATCTCTACTAATGCAAGCCCAAGGAAAGTCGAAGCATCAAACAACATATAAAGCAAATAACGACGGTAATCCATATGACCCCAACAGATGAATCGATATCTTCTAAAGTGAAACGATAAGTGTTTGTAAGAAAAATACCAATATTTTAAAACTTTTAAACAGTATACTATTGCTTCCGACCAACTGTCACCTGCGCATGCATGCCATGAGAGGGTTGAGTTCATGCTTGATGTAACTTGAAGAGCAGCGTAAGCCTGCTGAGAAACTCTCATGCACCTGAGGAATACGTCTAGGGCTGCTCCAATTTGCCTTTTTCTCCTCCAATACCGATTCCGACACCTGGTATTCAGTATTGGCCGATAGCCGACCGGGTACTGATCCTATACTTAAAAACATCAACAACAACAAAAACAGTGCTGAATTACCTAATAAACTGCATGCCTCTCTGTGGTGAAGAGACTGAAATCATTCTTTTCTCCAAGGCATCAAGCTTGACTTAAACATTACTTATCTAACTTTGTAAATCAAAATTATAGTGAATTATTCATTAAATAATTATGCGACAAGTGTAAATAAACCAACAGCTTCACTAGATTGATAGACCTTTGTAAGGCCCGCCCACTGGTCCAATGACGGTTTCCAATAGAGCGGGTGAAGGGATCTGCGTGTTGCTGTCTTCCTTTATACAATGCATTATCAACTGAATTAAATACATTTCTTTATATACATTACCCCTATATTTTCATCTGACTCCAATTATGAAAAAGGTTTAAATCATATTTGATTAGCTATACATTTGAATAATGTTTGATTATTCCTTTTAACCCTTTATACTCGTTCGTTCGGATTCCTATAACCCTTTGAGTCTCGTACCGATCGGAATACGATCTCTAATCACAAACTCGTCAGTCTTGGTCATCTAGACAGAGGCAAATTGACTGATACTTTTAGACGCCGCACCATGCTTGCTTATTTCTAAAAATATGTGATTCAGTCCCCATAGGTCTGTAAACACTTAATTAGAATAACACTATATCTAGCCAGAGGTCATGACCATTATCCTAGAACAAAGTTGAACAATCTAACTTCCACTGATGACAACTTTACATAATCATGCCCTAGTTTCCCACGTACACTTAGCTAGAATAATATTACAATAATCAGAGGTTGAGGCTGACCCGAATTCAGATTGGTCTGACAACCCTTTTGTTGTTCTGAACGGAAAAACCCATATTAGCCTCTACAGTCTAAGTACACGTGACTAATGCCAATGTGTTAGCCGGAGCTCCAAGTTTTGGTCCGTTACTAACCTGAGCGTAGATTTGTGGAGTTAACGTCACCTACTAGAGTTTAATAATTTCAGAGTCAATCAGAATAAATTCAAACATAACAATTTATTAACCAGGTAATAGAACAATAATTCAAATCCAATTCAAAGAATAAAACATACATCCAATCAATAATAAAAGAACATGGAAGCATTTACCTGGCAGTGAAATAGACTACACACAGCGATTGTGCGGGAGATCTGCCTACAGATTCCCAGAACCTTTTTCCAGTTCTCTCTAAATACCCAGATAATTCAATAAGACCAAATGGTGGTGTTTGCAATTGTAATTAGGTTTGGTCCCCTGTTCAGGGGGTCACAAATGGGCAATCAGCTTGAATGGGTTATTGGTACCTGTAGAAGGGGGCACTTATTTGCATACAGGAGGTAGTTTGAATAAAGGTTCTGGGGGCCGGAACACCTTTAGTAGCGCGCAATATTGCTTGCTTTCTAGAACTTCTTGGAAGTTCGTACTATGTCTGGGAGAATGAGACCATTTTACCAGGTGCACTGAGAGATTTCAAATGATACCAAACATGTATATTCATTTGTTGTACACATTCAGATTTGGATTGTTTCCCATCCTTCTCCCTCACGTAAAACTCACAGGATGGTCGGGAGAGTGTATTGGTGAGGTGTGAACTGCTCGGCATGGGGCGTCTCGGATGGTGCTGTTACTTATGCAGAAGAACATTCAGATGTTGATTTGTCAGGAAAAGTTGTCCTTCAGTCCAGACAATTCGACTCCAGCCTTACACATTCATGACTCACGACTTTACAATATCACATGTATGACTCAAATGAAAAACAAGTAAATATATTTATATATAAATATAAACTTTAAAATTAAGACATTTCGTTGAAATTTATAGTGCAGCTTTTTAATTAGGCAGCAACATATGATACATAGAACAAGAAAGTCTATTAATAATCTTTTGTTGCGCTAAAGTATTATAATATGAAAAGCCCTAAGAAAACACTAATGCACATCTCATGCGCAGAATGATGCGCTTACATGGAGGCACATCGCTTCACATTGAAAAGTTCAAAGCACAGAGGCAAGAGATACTGATGCATAGTGTATTATATCTATGCAATTGTTTATTAAACTTTTTCTTTTAACAGTTTTACATTTCAGTTACTGTCCATGAAGAGGAATTCATAGTCCTCTCTACTCCAGTGTTGTGATCTAAGACACTCGGAAGAGAAGAAACTCCAGCAAGATACAGTCTGAAAGGAGTCTTCATTGTCACTGAAGACTCCGACCCCATCTAAGCCCCTTCTTCCCAACATCTTGTTTAAATGGCAGGGCATAAGAGGCAGTGGGTCAGGCTGGGGCTGCTTTGCACACTATGGCAGTGCTGCAAGCACACCAAGCTGATCTGCTGAGGGACCTGGACCAAGGTCAGAGTCTTTCACCGATGCGGTAGTTTATACTGCACCACACCACAGATTTAGGTCTCCGGGCCACTAAACAGACCACTGTAACAATCGACATGTTGATGGCGGCCTTGGTGGTCTATTTGGCACATCCATTGAGGTGGTAGTCGACAAGTTTAAGAAGGCGAAGGCGAGCTATTTTAGCTGAGCTCTCTTAGGTTGAGCAAGACTGTCTCAGCCCTTTTTTGAGAAAAAGACATTATACTAAATACCAGAGGTGAGGGACTTGAGTCACATGACTTGACTCAAGTCAGACCTAAGTCGCAAATTTTAGGACTTGAGACTTGCTTGACAAATATGAATAAAAGACTTGACTTTGACTTGATATTCATGACTTGAGACTTGACTCGGACTTGAGTGAAATGAGTCGAAAAGTCTTTTGTTTAATAAATATCTGTTTTTGAACATGCCGCAACCTAACCACGTGATGCAGCAGGCAAGCGGAGCGATTTAATGTAGGAGCATGCGCAGTCGTGACTGAACAGGCCAAGAATAATTAAGTTCGGGTAACGTTACCAGGATTATGTGCAAGACGGTGCTAAGAAGAGAAGAACAGCAGTATGCAAGTGTGGGTATCCAGTGTGGGTAGTCGTGGCCTAGTGGTGAGGGAGTCGGGCTTGTAATCTGAAGGTTGCCAGTTCGATTCCCACACCGGCAGATTGTAAATGAACAGCACTCTCTCCACCTTCGATACCATGACTAAAGTGCCCTTGAGCAAGACACCTAACCCCTAATTTCTCCCCTTGTAAGCGTCTGCTAAATGATGAAAAATGTAAATGTAAAAATGTAAATGCAAGGCCTGCCACATAAAGATATGTGATACAAACACCACCACTTCAAATTTCATTTGACAATTCAAATCCCACAAAAAATTGTAAGTGATGAAGTCAGACCTGCTGGTTTCAGCTAACGGTGTCTTGGCTAGTGAAAGGTTATACTAGCTAGTTGTGATAGACTTACCGTTTTGGACATGTTAAGAGTTGCCTTTGAATTGGTTTTGCATTCATTAAACAGAAAATTGGGTTAAAATCAGTGCTGTCAATGTTAATGCATTAACTCGTGCGATTATTTTCTTCCAGTTTAATGCGTTAAAAATATGAAACGCAACTAACACAACATCAGTTTTTTCTGTCATCCTTTGGCTAGCATTACAAAATGATATCACTCCTACTCACGCAAAACCATTTAAGCGCACCAAAAGAGAAAAAGAACGCGCGGATGTTGCATTCACGCTTGAACGAACAATTACGCACAATAATGCCAACAATGTCCGTTTTGACGAGTATCCTCATTAGAGCAGCCTTGAATGAGAAATAAAGTTTTAAATGAAAGTGAAGAGTTAGGGTTAGGCCAGTTAGACAGTGAGATTCATGTCATGTGCGGCAGCACATTATTATCTGAAGATAATCAAACAACAAAGGTAAAATTATCACATTTAATTTTTTGTAAGAGCAGTGCATATCCAAAAACCACTTTTACAGTGTTATACATTTCGTTCAGCTGTGTACTTAAATTATCCTAAATGTTTTCAAGAATTTGTAAATTAAGAGAAAATCACCATTTTAAATAGTGCCCCGTCCCTCTTTTGTCACTTGCGCCTGTCAATGACGTAATATCTGCGTTATCCCTGGTTTATCTTGTGCTGCACAGTAACCATGGCAACAGACACAGACAGCTGCGTAACGTCTAGCGGCGTGCTGTTGTTCTTTCGTTCAAACATTATGGAACATGGCCAACAAACTTCAGGACAAAAGGAGAAATAAAACAAGGATCAATATCGGCGTGGCGTTTGCGAGATGGCGAGAGCTTTGCGACAAACTTTGACTCGACAGAGACGCACTTGCACGTTATTAGACAAGGTTGCCTTGGTTGCCCAAGACAATTTTCCCTTACATTTACGTTTACATTTAGTCAGTTAGCAGACGCTTTTATCCAAAGCGACTTACAAGTGATGAATACAAACAAGCGATTCTTCATGAATTGGCAAATAGACTCAGGAAGTGCTCACAATACAGTATATGAAAAGTTTCATACATTGCTCAGTAACATAAGCTAGAGAAGGAAGGGAAAAAGGAAAGGATAGATGTTTTTCTTTTATGAAGGGATTAAGTGTTCACAGAAGAGATGAGTTTTCAGCTGTCTCTTGAATATTGCCAGGGATTCTGCATTCCTGATGAAAGTAGGGAGATCATTCCACCAGCAGGGAGCAGTGAAGGAGAATGTTCTGGAGAGTGATTTTGTGCCTCTCTGTGACGGTACCACAAGCCTTCGCTCCTTTAGTGATTGCAGTCTTCTGGTGGGGACGTAGCGTTGTAGCAGTGTGTGGAGGTAGGAAGGTGCAGAGCCTGTGGTGGATCTGTAAGCAAGCATCAGCGCTTTGAACTTGATGCGAGCAGTAAGTAGTAGCCAGTGCAGAGAAACGAAGAGCGGCGTGACGTGGGCTCTCTTGGGTTTGTAGAAATAAGACGAGCAGCAGCGTTTTGGATCATTTGAAGAGGTTGATTGCACTTGACGGCAGTCCAGCCAGAAGAGCACTGCAGTAATCAAGCCTTGAAATGACCAGGGCCTAGACAAGAAGTTGTGTTGGATGCTCAGTCAGGAAGGGCCGGATTTTCCTGATGTTGTGAAGAGCAAATCAGCAGTCTTTGAGATGTGGTCTCTGAAGGTCAGTTGGTCATTGTAACACGGTTCGTTAGTACGGGAAGAAGGAGGCAGGAACGTTAACAGCTTTTAATAATAAATAAACAAACAATAAACCGAAAGTAAAATGACGGCAGTTCCTCACGGCGACTGCTGCCCACACAAACAAAATAAAACACAACATAAAGTCCAGGCCTGGTCCTCTCTCGTCCTTCACTGTCGTCGCTCCTCTTTTATGCTTCCGGAGCTCCTCCGTGAGAGATACGAGACCGGTGCGCCGAGCAGCTGAAGCTCATTATCTCTCGTGTCACCTCGCGCCGTTCCCTCACGGCTCTCGCCCGCCCTGCTCGTCACAGTCATCAAAGATAACTCACAGATTTCTGGCTGACTTTGATGGGGTAATTGTGGTTGTACCAAGCTGTATGTTGATGTCGTGTTGTAGAGTAGGAGTGGCAGGGAAGACTAAAAGCTCAGTCTTTGCCAGGTTGAGCTGCAGGTGGTGTTCTTCCATCCACATCGAGATGTCCGCCAGACAGCTTGAGATCCTTGCAGCTATTGTGGAATCATCTGGTTGGAAGGACAGGTAGAGTTGTGTGTCATCAGCATAGCAATGGTAGGAGAAACCATGTGCCTGTATGATGGGACCCAGTGATGTAGTGTAAATGGAGAATAGTAGAGGACCAAGAACTGCGCCTTAACAGAGACAAGTAAAGTATTAATAAGGTGAGCAAATGTAGGCTACATAACGATGTTATGTAGCTCAACACGACTAAGTGTTAGAATATCATCAGCCAACAAACCTAATACTAAACATTACCACTTTCAACACACTCAAATACAGTTTAGTATGATGATGTTTAGTGTAATGTTAGACCAAGTGAAACAGCGCTGCATTACAGTTTTAATTCAGTCAAATAAACTATCCTGTATGAGTAGTATTTCAGCACTTATGAGTAGTACGGTAGAACGAAATGTCCTCGTTTCTTTATATCCCCTGGGACTCGCGTGTGACACTGATATCTGTCTCTCATTAGTAATCGTGTCTGTGATTCTCGGTCACACCCAGCTTCATACCACAGTCATGTTAAAAACATACATTCACTCATTCATAAACATTATTTCCACATAAATATTATTAGATCCATCAGCATGACGACAAGTTCCATGATTCCATATTCACTGCATCATCAATCTACGCCTTTGTTATTGTTTTGAATTGTTTAGCGCCCCCTAGCAGACGAAAAAACTACATAGTGTACCTTTAACACTTTTTCATGGTCTTCTGCAATGTTTGAGGCATATCAAAACAGATGTACCTAAATACTTTTCATGCTTTTATTTTGGCATAATTTCAGTTACAGTTACATTTTAGGCTATATAATTTTATTTTTAGACTTTTATCGTATTAACAACTCAGCTGTATGTGGACACCTTTTGAGTAGGAATGCATATTGCAATTTTTTTCATGCAAATAAAACTCCCATAGTCCGTAACTACTGTATTTTTTAACTTATTTTAATACATAAATTCATTTAAATCATTAAATATTTATATGACTTGCCAGTGACTTGCTTAACATAAAGCAGTGACTTGACTTGACTTGATTCTCACAAAAATTGACTTGAGACTTGCGTGTGACTTGCACATGTGTGACTTACTCCCACCTCTGCTAAATACTCCTTAGAATTCTGAGTACTTTGTGTCAAGTAATAGGCTCTCTGGATCAAGCCTCCTTGATGAGTCAAGTCTAGTGTGTTAGTTGGTACTCACCTCACCTAGGGAACTCTGCATTATCAAGTTTTTAGGCTCTCTGTGAGCCTCCTTTAGATACTTCTATAGGTTAAGTTCGGTACTCCCCTCATTTAGAGGGAGAGTATGCAGAGTGCCTTGCTCTCTACAGCCTGTATTGTCTAGCATTGTCTAGTGATAGGCTTTTCAGCCTCCTGGATAAACTGCTTTCTGTGCAGAGCTTGTGTAGTACCTTTCCCCCAACAATGCGGTTGTAGCGTTTGCACATGTGCTTCAGACATCAGTCACGACGAGGCGTTTTCCATAGCGTCTTGCCTGATGCAGTGACTCGTTCCCCTTTTCAAGGAACCTTGGTTACATTCGTAGTATAGTTTTATTATATGATGTTTTATATATGAATGTAGTGTTCATGAACTGATTGTGTAGTACTTCTCTCTCTGGGGCTGGTTGACGGTAGGTTAACTCAATATGCTGAGTCTCTGCTGTTCAGACCTTCCATCGCTGGAGTCCGGTGTGACATTGTTAATGGCTGTTGTCATACCTTCTCATCAGAGGCCTCTGTGAGAGAGCTGAATCTAGAGATTCTGCTTAGGAAGACAGTTTGTTGACTGAACATAATAGGATGGCAGGGATCCCTGGTGATTCTAGCAGTTGATGCTTTAATCTCCTTGAAGTGACAGGCTCTTTGTGAGCCTGGCCATATTCCCTTCAAGGACTCTTTCAGTTGGTAAATGATTCCATGATGATTCCCTCGGGTAGAGCCCTACCGCTCTATGTAGCTCGGGCTGTGGCCATAGGGAATAGGAAACATCTCGGGTGACAAATGTAGAATCCCCAGAATCCCTGAGAAGGGGAACGAAACACTGTGTCATGCTGCCATGCTTGAGGGCATGCATGCACGTCTCCTTCAGACGAAGAAATGGATGATGTATTCCTCAGGTGACCTTTTATACTCACAGTCGCACTGGTAGTGATGACGTATTCTGTCATGTCATGTTCATATTCGCGACAATGCGGTTGTAGCGTTTGCACATGTGCTTCAGACATCAGTCACGCTGAGGCGTTTTCCATAGCGTCTTGCCTGACGCAGTGTCTCGTTCCCCTTTTCAAGGAACCTTGGTTACATTTGTAGTATAGTTTTATTATATGACGTTTTATATATGAGTGTAGTGTTCATGAACTGATTGCATGCCGTTGGTGTTTACAGTATTGACAGCTCCATAAAATAGCCTACTGGTAGCTTTGCTGTACTTTACTACACAAAATGAAAAGTACAATACACAAATTTTAAGTTACTTCCATTTCTGAACAAATACAGCAATAATTTATGTTATAATTACACATGCCTGATTTTTGTTTTAATTGTCAGAATCTATCGTACATGACAAAAAAAAAATCAAACATGATGCCTAGTTTACCTAATAATTTGTAATTTACTGAATAAATAACTCCTAATTGTACGATAATTGAATCTGCCAAAAGTAAACAAAACCAGTGTTTGAAGGCTTGATTATCCTGTGGAGGCATACACACAATCTTGCTGGAAAGTTGCCTTCAGATGATTGTGGAGATTAACAACACTGTAGAACTTCCTTGGTTTGTAGATCCAGATCTCACAAAATGTGTAGCGAAACAAAAATGACTTAAAACACACACATAAAAAATAAAATAAAATAAAAATATTGCCTCGCTATTGGTTCACTGTTTAGAAGCGCTCAAAATGCCACACGCTGGTGACCCCTGCTGGTAAGAACGGTGTAAATGCAACAAAAACTCAGCTTAAACATGCATACAAACCAATTACACATGTTTTATTGAAGGTGTAATCTATTAAATGCAATTAACAAATAATCTAATACCATTAAACGCAATTGCCTTTATAATATGTATTATTTTACACATAAAACACTCTTGTTTTGTGAATAACTTTATTAGTCAAGCCAACAAAAATCTATTAACTCTTCCTTTGTATTATATACAGTACTGTGCAAAAGTTTTAGGCAGGTGTGAAAAAATGCTGTAAAGTAAGAATGCTTTCAAAAATAAACTTGGTAATAGATTATATTTATCAATTAACAAAATGCAAAGTGAGTGAACAGAAGAAAAATCTAAATCAAATCCATATTTGGTGTGACCACCCTTTGCCTTCAAAACAGCATCAATTCTTCAAGGTACACTTGCACAAAGTCAGGGATTTTGTAGGCATATAGTTAGGTGTATGATTAAACAATTATACCAAACAGGTGCTAATGATCATCAATTCAATATGTAGGTTGAAACACAATCATTAACTGAAACAGAAACAGCTGTGTAGGAGGAATAAAACTGGGTGAGGAACAGCCAAACTCAGCTAACAAGGTGAGGTTGCTGAAGACAGTTTACTGTCAAAAGTCATACACCATGGCAAGACTGAGCACAGCAACAAGACACAAGGTAGTTATACTGCATCAGCAAGGTCTCTCCCAGGCAGAAATTTCAAGGCAGACAGGGGTTTCCAGATGTGCTGTCCAAGCTCTTTTGAAGAAGCACAAAGAAACAGGCAACGTTGAGGACCGTAGACGCAGTGGTCGGCCAAGGAAACTTACTGCAGCAGATGAAAGACACATCATGCTTACTTCCCTTCGCAATCGGAAGATGTCGAGCAGTGCCATTAGCTCACAATTGGCAGAAAACAGTGGGACCCTGGTACACCCATCTACTGTCCGGAGAAGTCTGGTCAGAAGTGGCCTTCATGGAAGACTTGCGGCCAAAAAGCCATACCTCCGACGTGGAAACAAGGCCAAGCGACTCAACTATGCACGAAAACACAGGAACTGGGGTGCAGAAAAATGGCAGCAGGTGCTCTGGACTGATGAGTCAAAATTTGAAATATTTGGCTGTAGCAGAAGGCAGTTTGTTCGCCGAAGGGCTGGAGAGCGGTACACGAATGAGTGTCTGCAGGCAACAGTGAAGCATGGTGGAGGTTCCTTGCAAGTTTGGGGCTGCATTTCTGCAAATGGAGTTGGGGATTTGGTCAGAATTAATGGTATCCTCAATGCTGAGAAGTACAGGCAGATACTTATCCATCATGCAATACCATCAGGGAGGCATCTGATTGGCCCCAAATTTATTCTGCAGCATGACAACGACCCCAAACATACAGCGAAAGTCATTAAGAACTATCTTCAGTGTAAAGAAGAACAAGGAGTCCTGGAAGTGATGGTATGGCCCCCACAGAGCCCTGATCTCAACATCATCGAGTCTGTCTGGGATTACATGAAGAGAGAGAAGCAACTGAGGCTGCCTAAATCCACAGAGGAACTGTGGTTAGTTCTCCAAGATGTTTGGGCCAACCTACCTGCCGAGTTCCTTCAAAAACTGTGTGCAAGTGTACCTAGAAGAATTGATGCTGTTTTGAAGGCAAAGGGTGGTCACACCAAATATTGATTTGATGTAGATTTTTCTTCTGTTCACTCACTTTGCATTTTGTTAATTGATAAATATAAACTATTAACATGTCTATTTTTGAAAGCATTCTTACTTTACAGCATTTTTTCACACCTGCCTAAAACTTTTGCACAGTACTGTGTATATATATATATATATATATATATATATATATATATATATATATATATATATATATATATATATATATATATATATATATATATAGGCCATAATACTGATGTTGTCCACCAGTAGGAGCCACAGGATAAGAAGTAGGTTTCACCTATACACAGATTACAATCCGTGTAGGTTGACTTGTCATAAAATAAATAAATAAATAAATTGTTGCATTGTGAAATTCATTAAAGTTTTAGTTTCATAAAGTTGAATCAGTTTACTAAAAAAATGAAAACATTGGAGATGTCCAATTTGCAAGATTATTTCTCATTTTTACTTAGTATTTATATATTGTATTGATTGTTATATATTCATACATCAGCTCCATCGCTTACAGGGTTGTGAATCAGTATATGTATAATGATGACATGAAATTCCTAATTCTACAATATCACTAATAGTATGCTTGTTCAGTGCCATGACTACTGAACCAGGAAACTGACTGAGATTTACAGAGAGTTGTGTTTATTAAAAAGACTATTTCTTCTGTTCATTCTGTGCCATGCAACTGGTTTAATACATGCAACTCCAGACAGAACACAAGACCTCAAGATATCATCTCAAAATATCAAGAATATCCCTGCAGTCCACCCTCTCTTGCTGAAGCAGAGGGTAATCGAGGATCACACAAGGGATTTTCTCGACCTGGGATTAATGAGCGGTTGCAGACACACCTGTCCGTGGATGGTCAAGGGAGCTTTGCCAAGTATGTGGACCGCATGCTAGTGCAGTACGGCTTACATTTCACCATGTGCCCATTGAGGAAAACTCCCCAGATCATTTCGGCTGGTCCCGGCCAGCCTCCTTCTCCCCCCTCCTCTGTTAAAGCAATCCAGTACCTCAGCCTTGTCTCCACTGTCTCCCTTCAGCCCCTCAGCTGCATCAATCCGCCTGGGGCTTCCCAGTCATCAGCTCTGCCTTGGCCTGTGGTTCTGTTAGTTCCACCTCAAGCCTTGGTCTTCACCACCCATCGGTTCCACCTTGGCTCAACACTTCACAAATACTATTTGAGTTTCAAATAAAAAACACAAAAGTAAAGATGTGTTACAACATACTCTGATCCTTCCTGCCACTCGGTCAGTAATACTTTAGTATTAACACTAAAGTACTAACCCTTTACACAGTGGGGTTTTTTCTGTTTATATATGGTATCTCAATGGTCACGTTTCTGTAAGGAAGCAAAAGAAATCCCTCGTCCTTATTTTGAGCTTTTGAGTGAGCGCTCATTTGTCTATGTGATCGATAGATGGCAGTAAAACACTTCGGCTACAGCTGTATCAGATTTGCCTGAAATGGCGAATTTAAGTTCAGTTCATGCACTTTTCTTTTACTTTGTATTCTTAAAAAAACAACATACATTAACTAAAAGCATTTGCAACGATCATAGACTGTTAAAATAACATCGATCCCAATCAATCACTTTGATATTTTAACATACAGAAAGAATACATGACTGAATTGATGTGATCAATCTTGTGATGTGTTCAATTTACTGACTAGTGTCAATTAATTGATGACTGCAGCTGTTTAATAAGTCAGAAACATTAACATGGATGTATAGGAATTACTGTGACGCACCAATAAAAACAAATGCCGCAGCGCATCACGGGTAATGGAGTTGCATGTTGAAGATACGCATGATCTAATGACTTGCAGAGTTTACTAATATTTTTCTTCCCAAAAATAAATAGTGGCGACACAGTGAAAATATAATTTTTGTGTCCAACGAGAAAATGTGGTTAAATAATAATAAAATGTACATAACGAGTTCAAAATAGGGAAGATCCAAAATAGCAGCTTCGGGGGCGTTAACTGATTCTATTCTCGCGAGATTTGCGTGAAGAGTCCCGCCTCCACGTTCTTTTTATTTATTCATGTACAAAAAGCGGTAACCTTGTGTAAATTAATTTCTCAACACACACATACACGTACCAGCTTCTGAATACAATCAGTGCCAGGCTATTAACGTTAGCTCCCTTCGGTCTGAGTTTCAAATCACATCTCAAGAGCGTCCGGCTAAGGACGTGAACTCTCGCGATGGTTTCGTGTTCCTGCGAGCTCCCAGTGACGTCTCTTTCATCTCTCTCCCCACTCATATATTTTTCCACTCAATTATTTATATTTTATCATCCATAGAACAGCACATATATACGGCATACCGATAGAAATGACAGGATATCATAATAAAAAAAACAATGTCCCGCAGGGCGACGTGTACTCTCGCGTGTTTCTCGCGTGCACCTCGCGAGATTCACGTCGTTAGCACTCAGACTCCATGATCTGATCCCGAGCGGCGCGATCATCCCTGCGTGTCCCGCGCGCGTTCATGAGCGTCGTGCGGCGCTCATATCTCCGCTCAAATGGACTAAGAGTGATCTTGTGAGGATGGAGAGCGTTAAACTGAAGAAGAACAGTGCTCTGAGTGTGGCCCTGAGATCCACAGCAGATGAAGAAGATGACGAAGGCCAGAGAGCATCGAACGCCCGACAGACGAAGTCAGACGAGCCCCGGACCAGAAGCCAGAGCCCAGCTGAGCTCAACATGCTCAACAAAGCCTGCAAGAGCAGCTCCAGTCTGCTGCTAAGGAAAAGGAGGGTGAAGAGACACATGTCCGGTATCAGTTCATCTCATAGCCGAAGTCTGGACCGACAGACGTTGCTGAGACACCGAGCCAGTCCTCAGCTGCAGCTGTCAGACCGTCAGTGGGTTCGCCAGGACCTGCGCCGGGGCTCAATCCATGTGAACGACCGGCTGCTGGCGTGGTCACACCCGGCCCGGCCCGTGCTGTGCACCGTGGACAGCACTGCAGCCGAGATAGCGCAGCGCCTGCAGCAGGCCGGCGGCAAGACGTGCTCGGTTCTGAGGCTGAACGCTAAGAGCTACCTGGCCACTGACGTGAATGGGAACTGTGATGGAGAATACCCACTTAGGCACCTTCACACAGGGACCGAGAGCCTCCCAGACCAGCCCGGTGACCGGTTACGGCTCCTGCTCCTGGAGAAGGACCATCCATATCACCAGCAGGAGTTCGACATCTTCACGCACTCAGAAACCAACGTGGACCGCACGTCCCCTCAGGACGAGGACTCCATGAAAAGGTTTGCCGGCTCCGATGTGGAGACCAGCAGTGCTTGTGACGACCTGAGCTCCGGGGCCCGGTTCAGCCAGCATCGAGACTCGCTCAGCGATGACATGATCTTGGGCACGGATGCCTCGGCATTCGACAGCAGCGCCGCCGAGGGCCTGGACACATACGGGAGCTCTTCGGACGAGCTGGAACTGGACTGTCCGACGGAGCCCATCCTGCCGGAGCCCGTATCAGTCGAGGCCGAGTCGGCCGTCGGTGCTGACTCGCCTGCTCTAGGGCACAGTCCGGACTCAGGAGGCACACCGTCAGATTCGGACTCCAGCCCGGCCCTGTATGTTCAGCTGCACGGCGAGGCCGCCCGGCGTCTGGGCCCCGATGAGAGGCCCCTACAGATCCAGAATGATTTTCTCTTTAAACTGGGATTTAAGGACCCGTGGCGGGTCCAGGAGGAGGGGATGAACACTGAGCTGGGATCACTCCTGCGCTTCTACGCAGGTAAATAACGAATGAATTTGCTGTTGTCTGCTTCACGCATGCGGTCTGTGTGAGATGTGAGGCAGATGTTTACATGATCCTCCACACAGGAATACTGATGTGTGTTCATGGAAATGGCACACCTGAATTTAGAGTAAAAACACTCACTTCGGCTCATGTACACAAACTGCTACATGTTGACGTAGGCGAGATCGATTCACCATCTGTGTACGTGAAGTCGCAGTCTGCTGTTAGTTATGTGACAAATCCCTTTCAATCTTACAAAAGAGTTTTATTGCTCAAAGCAGTAGCTGTCATTTAGTTCTCAGCTGATTTATTTAGTGACAAGGTTTGTCTCTTGAAGTTTCTCCTGATATTACTTTGTGATGCAAGAACTTCTCACTTTCATTGCCTCTTTAAGTTGAATCGCATGTTGTGTTCCTCAAGTGTTTTAGTTAAGTGAGATTCGCAGACTTTGGCAGCTTGGCACAAATCTGAGCACAGCTGAGAAGATTCTGACACTGGCAGTCCACGTGAGGTCTTTATCTCGGGAGAACTTGAAATCGTTAGAGATCTTGATTTGTGTTTGAAATGGCTCCTTCGAATTTTTACTTTACAAATTGCTCAAGCCTGTTTTAGAAGAACTGAAAACACGTGCATGCAGAAGATTTCACTTGAGAGATCAGCTCGCTGAGTTCACGTGACGTCAGGGTCAAGCAGTTGTTATATGACACGTGCATGTCAAAAATAGTGCCTAGAACCCTTTAATTATTTACTTGCTTTAGAAACGGATTTTCTGAACCTTACAAATGAATAACTGGTCACACTTTATATTTGGTGTCTTTAACTACTAAGTATGCACTGACAAAAAAAACGTTATGGACATACTGTGTTGTTGATGTATAGTTAGGTTTAGTGGTTGAAGGGACAGCGTGTAGGTATAGATGTGATTACATGCGGGTATTTTTTATATACAAGTGCAATGTAAAACTGTGTACACGCTGCACACATCAAATGATTAGTTTAAATGTTGCTACATAGTAGTTAAAGGCACTGAATAACCTTGTCTTTACAAACTTTAAAAACACATATTCAGTAATGTTTGCATGCGACATCAGTTCATGTGATGGAATGCCAAACATGACCCTGCAGAAGCTGTTTTTGAAACTTTAGCGGAAGTAAGAGCAAGCATAAATTCACAATGATCCTCCATGTTTATGTTCCCATGGATCTCTCGCCTTCTCTCTCTCTCGTCGTTGGGTAATAAACATGGCAGAGTTCTCTGCTCCCACGGATGCACATGACATGGCCACAAAACCATTGTGAGCTGCTCTTGTCGCTTGGACGGCGCTCTTGTTCCGGTCTGTTCATTATCATTCAAATGAAAGGCTGAATGCTGTGTTGGTGCATTGGAGGGTGAAGAGAGAGAGGGGCGGCTCATGGGTTCTGGATATTTAGATGCTGTTCACCAGGCCTGTTCTTGGCTCGTGCTCCCTTTGCCGTCTCACGCCAACGTCCATTGGCCCGTCGGCCAACAGTGGGCTGCAGGAAGCGCTTTCATTCACGCCGCTGAGAAAAACAGGGCTGTGAGGAATACGGATGGGGGAAGGAAAGGGCTGTGGGATTTGTTGGGCAGAGCAGGAATGGATCTTAGCAACTGTTGGAGCTGTTGTCTTAGGGTTTAGAGCTGATTTAATATGAGCTGCAGACAGATTCAGACTTTTACAGTGTATTCCAGACGCTCCTCTAAGGCTTACGCATACTTTAACCGTTTAAAGCCTACTGTATCGTATTTGATACGCACATTTCTATGGCGTCTAAATGATCAAAAACATCGAAAAACCTGTTGCGCACAACCTGCTACATGCTTTCTGTTGATGGTTCATACTTTTTGAGCAAATAAAAGGCATTTTGGTGTAATTGTGGAAATGAAGTGTTCACTTTCAGCTTGTGGCTCGCGTTTCTTTTGCTGTGAAATCTTTACGGATTTTTATAAAGCTACTTTTCAATTTCTTGCTACTACTTGGTGCCATATTTGATTTGACCAAAACACGTGAATTTTTACATAATAGCCTAAGAACATTTGAAGTGTGCTCGCATGGAAAAGATACAAACTTTGGACTTTCTTTCTGGTGAGCCTGATGTAAAGGTCTTGTTTCTTGGCAGATGTTCGCTTTATTAAAGCTGCTGCCCTCATGAAATGAGGATTAATGGTTGGTCACCTGATAACACCTATCAATAATCACTCTGCAGTCAATATTTCTGCAGTGTCTTCCAGTGTTACTCTCATTCCTGGCATCGCTGCAGAGGCATCCGGAAGCTTGTACCCTCCCCCGTCTTTAGGCATGTGAAGTATGTACTCAGACTCTTAGGGAATGTCAGGCATGTGTGGCTCACTGTGGCTGTAGGAGATGCGTTCAGTCTGAAGTGTGTATTGCTATATGGACATCATGGAGCAGTAAATTGCCCCAGTCTAAGTAAATTTTTATCCTGTAGATTTGTCAGAATAACATGAATGTCATGTTGCATGATCATGATTCATGAGTGAAATGATAAACGAACTATGGCTACAGGTTTTCTGGTCAAGGTTCTTGAGCTTGAAGTTTGTCAAGCTCTTGTTTGAAATAAATATATTTGATCATAAGATGCTGTTTTATTAAGCCCAAGAACAGGAAATAACCGTAAAATAAAATAATTGTTGCTATTTAATTGAGTTGAATGTTCTCAAAGTCATTTCATGGTTTATTTCTGCTCTTACTGATAAAGCAGGAGCGCCGTCAGAATTTTTGTCAACCTGTTAAACAACTATGTTAGATAACATATAATATCTAAACATCCCATTGCTGCTGAGCTCTTAAGCCTAAAAGAATATGAACCCAAAGGCATGAAATATCAATGTGTTTACATTGATACACAAGAACAGACTGTTATTCTCATATTATATTCAACTTTACTGGATTCCATATGTAACATCCTTATATCATGGGTGTTTGATATGCTGTGGTGTTCCCACAAGTTTATGACATGTCCACAACAGAACTGACCCATTCCATTTTCATCCATTTGCAATGTATTTTATATATATATATATATATATATATATATACACATATATATATTATATATATAATATATATATAATATACAACACACACACACACACACACACACAGTGGGTATGGAAAGTATTCAGACCTCCTTTAGTTTTTCACTATTTGTTATATTGCAGCCATTTGCTAAAATCATTTAAGTTCATTTTTTTTCCTCATTAATGTACACACAGCACCCCATATTGGCAGAAAAACACAGAATTCTTGACATTTTTGCAGATTTATTAAAAAAGAAAAACTGAAATATCACATGGTCCTAAGTATTCAGACCCTTTGCTGTGACACTCATATATTTAACTCCGGTGCTGTCCATTTTCCTTGAGGATGTTCATCGGTTCAGTTGAATAATTAATTTTAGTGGAAAATGGAAGAAAGACCTTCAAAGAAGTTTTTATGTAGTTTACAAGATTTTTAAAAAAATCGTTCTTCATTATAAATCAGGTATAGTGCTGTTATCTCCTCCATATGTGTAGTCCTGAGTTGTGTTATTACTGTAATAGATTATTACTATATTACCCCACACAGCACTGATGTAACGCTTACATTTTTTTTTTTTTTTTTTTTTTTTCAAAATATTCACAAAATTGTTGGCTGTCATCAGCTTCTTGAAATTCCAATTCTCATACATGTAAGTGAAGTTGTAATTCACACAGTACCCCCAACCTAAAACATCTTCCCTCGCCCATGGTAGTATGTTTGTTCTCTTGTTTTCAGTGTTTCAGCTTTAGCGATGTCAAATGTGAAATGTTCTGTGATAGATGGTGATATCTAAGCTAGGGCTGCATGATATATCGTTTTAGCATCGATATTGAAGTTAATCCGTGAACAGAATTTGACAAATAGGCTAATCAATTTTCTTGTTCCTAATAATATGAGTAGTCGTGGCCCAATGGTGAGGTAGTCGGGCTTGTAGCCTGAAGGTTGCTGGTTCGATTCCCACGCCGACAGGAATTGAAAGTGGGGATTCGATACCATGACTAAAGTGCCCTTGAGCAAGACACCTGACCCCTAATTGCTCCCCTTGTAAGTCGCTTTGGATAAAAGCATGAAAAATGTAAAATGAAAAAAATGTAATCAATATAATGCATGGGAAACTGCTCACTGCATTGTTTAATTAACAACACAAATTAATCAAACTCCACTAAGACTGCCTACAGTTTCTTTTCAAGGCATCATTTTATTACATTCATGTATGTGGTTGTCAAATGACATAAAACAGTGAAATTGATCCGGAACTGCTGTCTTGCTTGGACCTGAGACTATGGCAGGAGCTCCACTGACACTCTTCACTCCTATTGGTTGCACACTAAATGTGCTGCTCATTTGCTGAAGAGTTCTCTGTTTTCCAGCTTGTTATCTAATTTAATGAAATCCATCAGTTTTGTGAAAGGTTGTTATATGTTGTGGGTCCATGGTGGGCTAAGCTCCTGTTGGAGCCCACCATGGCCCCCCTGTCGTGCCGAGCCTGGTTTCGCGAAGTTGCAAACCAAAACGTGGCGCAAAAGCGTCGTGTATACTGCTTACATGTGCGTCGGTGGCGATTTGGATAGTTTGGTCTCTAACTGAAACGAATATAGTTGTTGTACTGTGCTAGTTGACACTTTTTCAGCAATATATGACTGTTGCGTACTATGATTTTACAGATTTTTTACACATTTAATTATGTATAGGCAAGTATAAAAGCAATTGTCAAGTGATGGTCATGTTCCCTATGTTCACTGTAAAAACAAGTTTCTAAACTTTAAAACGACTCCTATATTTTTGTTGGTTATGCAAGCGGTTAAGTGACTGACTTAGTAGGGCCCTGCTTTATATTTAAGAGGTTATGGTTAACGATGAATCAATAAATTAATTGTCAATTTAAACAGATTGATTATGCGAATTTATGTCAATTCTGTCCTATCTTAAAAATTCGAACTTTTATAACTCTTCAAACTATTTCAATCTTCAAACATTTAAACATAGCCTTCAAACTTCAAGATTCTAAAACTTCTTCCAACTTTCTTTCTCAAGCCATCATCAGCGTTTGTCTTGACACTTTTTTTTTTTTTTTTAATCGAGTTCTTTATTGTTTTCTGCAGTATTTTTGGTCAAATGTTTAATTAGCCTCTCTCTCTTGCTGTCTCTTCAGCAACACACACTCACTCTCTGTTACGCAACTGTTAGTCTCTGGTCTTCCTGACAAACAGCTCGATTCACTCAGGCACGTGTGAGTGTGTGTGTGTGTGTGGTGTGTGTGTGTCACACACTGTTCCATTCTGCCCTTTACACTCTCACACATCTCACACACAAAAACTGCTGCTGCAGTGTTTCAATACAGGATAGTACAGACATTTACAGTGGGTCTCATAAAAAGGTTGTAGATGGATCATGCAGCTGAATTTCAGAACATTTTTTTTTTTTTTAATACTATTGTATAGCATTCATGTGACTGTGGCCTACAATTGATTTCCATCGCTCTATAACTAATTAAACAACAACACAACCCAAATTGTTACTTAATGGAGGTGTATATTTATTTCCCTATAAACTTAAAATTCTAAATTGGATGTAATATCAATTTTTACTTGAGAAAACTACACATTTTTGTTATAATATTTAATGTAGTTTATTTTCTATGACCACCAAAGTTCCTCTCTAGAGTTTTTTTTTTGTAGCTAAATTAATGGTCACTGAATTATGGTCAGTGAATGGCTTTTCTGAAGTAAATTTAACATCCGTGACATATTTTACAAGCTATTTTTTGACATCTTTCCGCGGTTGAAACATGATTAAATGAGAGATAATACAAGTTGTACTGTATCTTTCATCGCTGACCCTGTTACAATCTGCAAATGACTTAGTGACTTTACACATGAAACAGATAAAAATATTTGAACTTCAAAGACAACTGCTGCATTCCTATCCATTCTAGATAGTAGCCTGATCGTAATTAGAATTAGTGTTTCCCAAAATGTAGTAGGGCTGTGTATCGCCAACAATGTCACGATACGATACGCATCGCGATACGGTTCAATTTGGAATTTAAATTTCTTTTCAGTAGAGTTTAGTAACAATAATGTGTTTATTGAATAACCAGTGTTATAACAGTTGTGATAACTGAAAAACAATTTTGTTTTAAATGAAATATAAAAAAAATTCACAAAAAAACCTTATAATGACTCTTCCTTGCTTTTAAAGTCACTGCCTCAGTAACTAAAATGACAATTATAGTCATTTCTTATGACTTCCTATGATAAGCAAGCATACCAAATCACAGAATATTTCAGTTCTCATTCTGTTTTGTTTCAGACCTTAATTAACACATGGCTCAAACTTACAAAACATTGAGTAACCATCCTCAAATGTTTGGCGGTGGCAAAGTGGTTTTCCAGCGTCAACTTCCGTCTGTGGTCCGACACGCAGTTGCACGGAGTGCAAAATAATTTGCCCCCGCTGCATTGTGACACACCGGGAAACTGCTTCGCGTGCTCTTTTGCGCTCATTTTTGTTGGTAAATGAGAATGATTTGCGTGCTTCGTCCCTGGTTTCATCACGGGTTTGCAGATGACGTTCACGTCGCGTCATTATGTCACGTCATAAGGTTCCCATGGCAATAGGGGAAAATAATGGCGCTTTACTCGTGTGAAGTAAACGCAACAGTTTTCAACTCTCTGCGAAGATATATGTGACTTTTTTGCAACAAAAATACAAGCATTATGAAATCATGCTAGCCCCGCATATTTTGCTTGCTGAAATCGGCAAGTGCAGCGTATTTGAAAAAATGCGACCCCCCCCCCCCCCCGCGTAAATATCAGGCGATCGCATAATCGCGTTTTACTTCACTTTTGCTTTGCTGTTCTTGTATATCGCATGACTCATGTCTAATGTCTGGTTTAGCGTAAGACCAAAAATTCTCCCATATTTTTGATTTTACTTTTGTCGGCGGTGGAAAAATCCTCTTATCCATTTTGAATGTCTCGCTCTGCTGCTGTATCGATGAGTTCATGACGATATATCGCTGTATCGATATTCTGAGCACAGCCCTAAAATGTAGTATGTCGAAAGGAGCACTGGTTTGAATCTGAAGCGCAGACCACGCTCACACTAACGGCTAATATTGCCCACAACCCATTTCGCATTGGATGAGGATTCAATTAAAACTAAAAACTTGAATAAAAAATGTTTATTTAAAAAAAAAAAAGAAGAGGTTTAGATAAAGTACACTTGTGATAACTAAATGCATAATTTTAATACAGAGTTAGTTAAAAGGTTATTTTAGTTCATATTCATGATGTCTCAAAATAGCTTAGATGTTCTTAAGATTATCTTAAAGCTGCAGTCTGTAACTTTGTGGTTAAAAATGATTCAAAATCAATTTGAGCGAGTACATAACCAGCCAGTGGTTACCTTAGACGCATTCTTTTAATAATTTGTTCTTAGTGGTACTGGTGGGTTTCCACAGGAAATTCAAGCATGCCATCTTTGCGTCATTATGTCATGTCTGTTTACGTGAAGAATGAGTCCCAGCTAGTTGGCTATATGGCATGTGGATCATTTATAGCCTTTTCTCTCAGCAGCTGGAATGATGGAACTTATTTTGACGGTGGATCGTATAAGAATATATTATTAGATATTAGACTGTACAGAAATTTAAATCTACAGGTAACGTTAATACACACTAAATACACATAGTCACGCAATGCTAATGTTGTTAAAATGAACAATTTGAGAATTTCAAGTACACCAATAATGATTTGCATGGTTTGATGTGATATGAGCTAAGCTAACATTAGATTTAATCACCATTGTTTGCACGATTTATTGCAATGCTTTTTTCCTCAGTTGATCAGAACAAAAGTGGTAGATAGTTACTTATTTGTTCAGATGACATTTTCCGGTGAAAATTCTTATTTTCGTCACACCTTCAAGACTGCAGTTTGTGATTCCGTAATACAGTGTCCACACCGGTGTGGTGACCGACAACCAGGAGGAGCTGTGGCGATGCACAACCCACATAAAGATAAGTCCGCAAATAACTGCAATTGATACTTTGCAAAGGCCCGCCCCCTTTAGTTACTGTCGCTATGTCCGACAAGCCATGCGCTCTCACGCTGCACATTATTCTAACGCCGCTAAAAATGCATCACGGAGCAAAGAGGACACTGACAACACGTCGACAGACAAGACAGACCAGGTTACTATTGATATGAAAACGGTTTCATATTTAAAATATTTTGAAACAATAAATACTGTATACTGGCTCTTTAATGTGTCGTGACAGATCGCTGTAGCGCCTCATACTAGTTCATTTATAGTGTCAAGTAAACACGAATGGACATCAGATGGAATGTTGTTTCAAGTAGGGATGCACCGAAATGAAATTCTTGGCCGAAGCCGAATACCGAATGTGGTGTTTCGAATTTTTTCCATTTATTTTGCCAATTTTTTCACCATTACAATAATTAAATAGTAAAAATTTGCTTTTTACTATTTTGTGTTGCTTTTCAGAGAAATAAATCAAATAACAAAAATATAATTTCAAAATATTTAACACTGAACATTTTTTTAACATTCCAGCAGATATTATACAAACAAAGCACAATGTAACTTAAAATGAATAAATTAGTAAAATAAAAAAATTATTTGGCCATCTTTGAAGCCCCCCTTCTTGAATAGCCTATGTTAGGCCTATAACTGACTGCTGAAAGAATGTAACTCTGTATGTCTACAACAACAAATGTGCATTGAATAGTGCAAAAAAATGTGGATGAACCCACAACAAATAAATAACTGTCCTAGACATAAGCCTACTTCACATATAGCGTGTAAATAAACTTCTAATAAAGCGTGTAAAGCGCGGCCGCGTCGCTTCCTCCTTCTTTTGCAAGCGTTCGGGAGCTCGCGCTTCTGTGGCGTCTGTCGTTGCTATGTAACCATGAACTGTGGTTTCTGACGATGAGAAAGTTTCAGCAAGGGATAAATTGATTTTTAGCCCTTGCTTTAGCTTTACTACTAGATATATTTATGGAGATGAGACATAACAACCCCCCTGTACAGCTATGATCAGCTGTTCGGCTGAGATTTCCATGTTTTGTTACGGAAAGGTCGAAGATGATCGGTTGGTTCTTGTCACATGACCTGCGGTGCGCTCGCGGCATTCTGAAAAGTTGAGATGTTTTCATCTCGCCACGGCACAGGCGCGCCCGGAAAAAACAAGCGCGCCGCACCGCATGCGCGTCCCTTCCGTTTTGCGCGCGGTTACCGCGCGCCCACATAGGATATAAAGAATATGCGCGCGGAAAAGACGCGATATGTGAACGTTAAAACATCATTAAAAACGTCATTGTTCGGCAAAATTTATTCGGCCTTTTTACTTATTCGAATACCGAAAGTGCTTTTTTGGCTATTTTCGGCCGAATAATTTCAGTTGCCGAACATTCGGTGCATCCCTAGTTTCAAGCATGGAAAGACGTGAGCACACAATTTTTCAAGGTCACCAACGTTAATCTACTTACTCCTTTGTCGGACAAAATGGCGGATTCGGGGTTATGATTGGTCAGATCACCTGTCAGTCAAACTGCCGGCAAAGGGTCAATTGCAGGTTTTAAACAGAGATGTGAAAAAGCGGCAAAACTTACAGACTGCTGCTTAAGAAGTACTAAAAAATAATTCTTAGTGTATCAAGTCCAAAATTAGTGCACAAAAATGGAGCGCTTTAAGTACATTATAGAAGTGTAATTTTTTCACCTAGGTTATTGGCTATAATATTACGAAAAATGTAAGTATTTTTATTTTATATACTACTAATTTTTAGATTCTAAAGGATTCCTTTCTTAGTTGTTTCTTTGTTTATGAGTGAATAAGTTCTGAACTGTGTATTTCATATAGATGTGTGTTCAGTGGGCTGGTGAAGTGCTGCAGTAGAGGCTAAGATGGTGTTTGTGTATAACTGCTGTATTGAGCATCTGGATCCAGATGAGATTTCAGGAGATTCAGCAGCATCTTTGTGCTGAGCTGTCTGTCTCTCCTCTCTGTGTGAAACTTTAGAGGACATGACTCCAGCCTCTCTGTGTGTCCGTGGGGATCTGAATGCACTGTGTCATCAATATATGCACTGTAATTGTGATTGCCATTAGGGGTGTGCGAGAATATCTTAATTGATGAAGTGTTGACTAATTCACTGGGTCATGTAGCTAAGCATATTCTAAGTAGCACTGCGTGCGCGTATTCAGAGTGTGCTGTTTGACAGAAGTTAAAATGAGTGCAGAAACCCCAACCTCACAATCCGCTAGATTTCATTCCAAAACGTGGGTCGTCATCTCTAGTAGTGAGGTGGTTTGGTTTTGAAAGATCAGATGTTAGACAAAAGACGCCGATCTGCAAATGAACTTGCTTGTCAATGAAATGTGGCTCCAAATGCTAATCCATCTGAAAGCGCTGCGAGTTTGAGTCGTTTGCGTACATTTGAAAAATCAACGCACGTCAAACATCTTTCCAGACATGAGAAGCATTTATTAACATCTTGTCCAACGAAAGACAACATTTAATAACATGTTTTTTACTCCAAACTCACTTCATAATGACAGTTGAGCATCCTTCTGTGAGATTATTTGGCTTCTTACTCGGAATCAGGCAGTTGTGTGTTTATTAGTCATGTTTAATCAATCCAAGAGTTTCAATCTTCTGTTTATTCAGCTATGACGCGTTATCTTCTGCTGCAGGGCATATTTTGAGTTCCTGCGCTAGAGCGCTCTTTGGCTTTCAGATGAAGAAGCATTTACTACTGATCACAGAGCTCTACAGCTCTGACAAGATGCACATTAAATAATCGCAGCCTTTGCCAAATTGCGTGTGATTCAAACGCGATAAATCGTGCAGCCCTAATATGAGGATTATGAAAAGCTTCAGGAGTTTGCAGCAGACAGAGCAAAATCTAAAACACACACAACAAACGTTGACCGAATCATCAGAAAAAGCGACAGATGGAAAGATAGAAGAAACGCCGTCACCAATTACATCGCCAGAGCTAGTACAATAAAAAACAAATTGAGTGATGCAGAATATCGTCTGATTATTGTTCTCAGAAAAATCCTAGAAAATATCTATCATTTTTTTGTCAATATTGCACACCCCTAACAGCCATCATACATTTACATATATACAGCTAAAGAAACAAAATATTTACAGATCTTTTAAATCGTGAAGATATTTGTGTAATTGTACTTTTACCATTTTATAGATCGAATCCTTTAATCCTACCCGCAAACCCAAACATTTTATGGAGAATACTAAAGGAATGAATATAATCACACATGTGTAGGTAAATGAAAATTTTAGTAACAATATAGCATCAAGATATTTAATATTCCATGTAAAGCTAATGAGGAAATTTCATGGTCTTTCATTGCTCCCTTCTCCAAAAGCGCTGCAAGCATCTTCATTGTAACACAGAAGTGTCCCTGATCCCTCCCAAGTTCCCACTTTAAGAGCTCTGTCCTTCGGAGCGAGTAGGACATATGCCCAATGAGCATTTGATATCACTGCTGTTAAATGTGTTGTAAAGCTTCTTGAGGCGAACATTTTTGAATTTGTAATGAATGCAGAATTTGACGCTTGTGGTCGCTGCTGAGAAAGTGAGAATGGAGATGAAGACCGTTGAATGTGCGCCTGTCACGAATACCGCTCTGAGTCTTGGCTGAAGACCTATATGCGGTCTTTATTAGGCAAGTCAAAAGCAGGCAAATGTACTGTAGTCAGCATACTGAGATCAAGATAATCCAAACAGGGTGAAATACAAACAACCAGGCAGAAGACGAGAATACAGGAGCTCAGACACACAGTGGTAACTTTCTAGCAAGGCTACTCGAAGAATATGCACGGGAAGACGCCACTTTAACAATCCACCGTTGTACCGAATGAAGCCATAATTAATCCAGGCAAAGGATTGTGGGGACTGTAGTCATCAATAGTAACACAGAGACAAAAGGAGTGCCCTCTGGAGGAGCTCATGGGCACTCCAGCTGTGTGTGATGATAATCACGATTATTTTCCACAACATTTGAATCACGATTACTAATCGCGATTATTCTGTTGGTTAATAACTTTTATTTCACTTCATTTCTTTTTTTTTTTTTCAGTATTTTTATATACAGCCATATATATGTGTATATATGTATATATATATATATATATATGTATGTGTTATATAAAACATTATAAACCTAACATAAATTAAAAAAACAAAATACTGATCCAGATTTATTACCTCTCATTAGCTTATGATACCTAATGTATTTTAATGCTAACAAACATTATTTTAATGTGACAATTTTTAAAAATGTTTACAAAGTATGTACACCTACATGAGACTATTTATCAGTAAACACTGCCTTTTTCTAAATTCTGCAGGGTGCACATATGTTCACATATAGTATTGTATGACCAGCCAAATATCGCTCGCTTTATCGTAAACTTTTAAATCTCTGTTTGGCAGAATATGCTGAATATACTATATGACGATAGGTGTCGCTGTAATATCTTTATAATGGGCGAAGTAGTTACACTATATTAGGGAAAAATGTAAAAATAACACACCATTAGCTAAATGAGGTCTATGTCCAGAGCAATGTAGTCTCGTCCAGTTATTCAGAGAGGCTGCCCTGATCATATTAGCTGCGTTGTCTGTTATCATGCAGACGAGTCTCTCAATCAAACCCCATGCAGAAATCGCTTCTTTGAGGCGCGTCGCAATAGATTCCGCTGCATGGTCTTGTGGGAACAATGAAGTTTGCAAAAGCTTGATTTTTATTTCAAACTCGCTGTCAATAAAATGAACAGTAAAGCCCAGATACGGCTCCGTAGTTCTACTTGACCACAAGTCGCAAAATATTCAGCACTGTGAATTTCTCGTTCTATTTCCAGTCGGCATTTCGCATACAGCACAATGTTAGAAAAATAGTTGCGAGTGATCTTTTGTCAAGTGTGGCAGTCATTTTTTTAAACCCTTCATCGCTTTTGATGTTTATTGGACAAATATCCTTGGCTAAGTTGAAGCACGTTATTTCCGTGTGGGTTTCAGAACAAGGCGATTATGGCATTGCGTTGAGCGATGTCCCCGTTAATGTTGTTGTCTGTGATATTGTATTTTATGGTGGCTTCTAAGGTGGTCGATGAGGTTTGTGTTACCCTGCGACACAGTTTGCATAGGACTGGTAAGTTACCTAATCAACATCACTTTCACTGAACCCGAAATACTTCCAAACAATGGAATATGACCCTTTTTGGGAACAAATGCACGCACTTCCTCACCTTCCTCTTGTTGCTCTGTCACTATGTTCGTTTAAGCTGAATGACTGTAAGCTTATCGCGTGACGCCAACTTCTGCTACGCCGCTTGAAATCTAAACATCGTCATGTGAGACATGTGACACAGTTTATCATCCGTACACTCTCAACCCGTAAGAAAAAAATACTTGGTATTTACACATTGATATCACGACGATTACGGTTAATTAATCGTGGGAGACAGATGTCGTTATCGCGATTAAAATACGATTAATCGTGCAGTAAATTGATTACTTTCATGATTTTTTTAGAAAAAAAAATTCATTCACTGCAGAGGACTATACTCAAATGCCTTCTGTGTTTGTGGCGACTAAAATAAATATTACATGATAAACAAGAGTTAACCCATTACAGAAACAGCGGTGCAGCGATTCTTTCCTTCTGCAGAGTCTTATTTTTCTGTGCTGAACTGCGCATTGTTCGCATTAAAATAAACATGCATTGACACGAAAATGTAGTAATTTCACCGTAGAGGCATTTAAAGTCTACTTTGTTTCACTGTCAACACACATGGCTTTTTGCCTCGGGTATAGGAAGGAAAACGACACCATACCTCGCATTTAGATAAACAAGGTGACATAGGCTAATTGATAGCACTCGTCTCTTCGTGTGGTTAAAAAAGGGTTGACATGCAGGATTTCTTGTAAAAGGATTTAAAAGCGTTGTAAGTTTTAATTTAAAATGTTTGATTTTAACATACAGCCTATGTTTAAATGTTTTGCTACTTGTGTACACATGCCTGTGTCAGTATGTGGAGGCAGTGTATATTGGTGGAGAAACTGACTTGTTATTTGTGCCAGAATATGGATTACTGCATGTTTGTTGTTCCTGTGAGTGAATGATCAAGAAGTTATCCGTTTTAGATTCTAAGCTGTTCAACCTGGATATTTTGTACATTCTGTTTTTTTTCAGTTGTGAACTGTACTAGGTCATATAATAATTTGAATAACAAGTAATTTTGTGTAAATTGCATGCTGTCCAAGTCCATGCTGAAGCTTTAATACTGCATAGCTATGTGTTTTCCACAGTATAAGTGAGATTTTTAAGTTAAATTTATACACACATATATATATATATATATTAGGGGTGTGACGAGATCTCGTACCACAAGATCTCGCGAGACTAAAACGTGACGAGATTTCTTGTCGAGATGAAAAGTTGTCTCGTCGTGCTCTCAGTGTGAGGGTGAAATTATTATTGAAGACGCCCCCGCCACTTTCAAATTGTTTGTGTGGAAACATTTTGTTTTTCCAGTAGAAATAATAAACGGCAAAAGAATAACACACATATTGACACAAACAATATGTAAACATTGTAAGAAAACTATGCCGTACACCTCTGCCAAGGTTGTACAGGACTTTTGCATTTCATTCGCGCGCAAAATGGAAGTTTTTTCCTGGCGCGCGCCTGTGCCGCGGCGAATGAAAACGCCCCGAGCTCCCGAAACGCTTGCAAAAGGAGGAGGAAGCGACGCGGGCCGCGCTTTACACGCTCTTTTAGGCTCGATATGTGAACGGCCCCTAAAGAGGCAGAAAGCATCGCTATCACTGCTGACGGTTGGACTTCTCGGTGTGCGCAGAGCTTTATCACAGTTACAGCCACACAATCAATAGTGACGGGGAAATGGTCAACTTTGTACTGCAGTTAAAGTGACACTTAAAGTGTTATTTGAATTTTTTATTGATATGTTTAATTATGTTCAATCTGTAGAAAGAAGTTCAGTGAGATTTCTCATGTGAAATTATACAGGGCAGCAAACAATTGGTTGATTTTGTAGCAACATTTAGCAGTGTTTGCATGTTGTTTTACTGCAAATAATTTATTAAAATAGAAGTAAAATTGCATTACAAGTTGATTTCAAAATGCACCAACATTTTTGCATTTTATGATTTTCAGTTGAATAAAAAGACTATTTTTCCTTCATACGTTTCATTATTGAGGATTTCTTAAAAATACTATAAAAATCTCGTCTCGTGAACCCAATCTCGTGTCTCGTCTCGTGGGATAGGGGTCTCGTCACACCCCTAATATATATATATATATATATATATATATATATATATATATATATATGCTGTTTAATTGCAACTAGGAACGCTATTTACTGCAGCACACCGAATACTATCCTGAAAGTTCCACATTTACTGCCTAAGAAATGTCTTATTTTTAAGAATTACAATTAGAATAAGACACTATATAGAGCTGCTACCGATCAATTGAAATCACTAACGACAAAATTCATCTTTGCACTGCAGAAGTGGACCAGAAGTTGCATCTGAATTGGTACAATTACAAATGCATAAATAATGTTGAGATTAATGTTTTAAAAATAAAAATTGTTTATTTAACATTTGTAAAAATAAAAAATCAATATCACGTTTATGGTCATACTGTGCTCATATTTGTAAAAACTGCCCACTTTCTTGTCAGATCAATAAATATCAAGATCTTGTACAAGTACTTTTTTGCAATCATATCTTATCATATGATACAGTAACAAAATGAAGGAAATTAGAAAGTTATTGATTGCATTGATGTGTACTGTACTGACCGTACGTTTTCAAACATATTCAGTTTGCAGTGAGTATTTTCAACATTTACTTTTAGTTCAAATCCAAAAGTTGATTTGAACATGCTTGTCAGCATTGCAATTCTCTTTGTATAGCCTGCTATGTGTTTTGTCTCCTTGTTTATCTGAATGCGAGGCTAAGGTGTCGTTTTCTTTGCTTTACCTGACTCAAAAACCCATGTGTTGACTGAAACGGAGTAGACTTTAAAGTATATGCATGTGGTGAAATTACTAGATTTAATGCGAACATTGGGTCTCATTCAATAAGTGAAAATTTGTGTGAGAAATTTGCGCAGGAATGATTTTGAGAACAAATACAGTTCATACTCAATCATTCTAAATTTACAACAAAATATAGGAACAGCTGAAAGCACTCGTACACACACAAAAAAGGCACTTTGTCCAGCCTTATAACAGTGTATAATAATAACGCCGGTATATACGGCTGGATCGCGAGAGGTCTGTATGAAAGGTGTTTTTTGTGAGAACTGGTCAGAATGGCATGCTTGGCATTGCTCGAGGACCAGACGAGAGTGCGTTTTTAAACGGCGAGTAACGTAAACCTGTTAGGAAGCGTGCGTGGAAAGCCCTAATATAAACATTGTATATGGGCGTGTTTTATGCAAATGACTAACCTTGTGCACGCGGTCGCTTATTTATAATACTCTAAATTCACTAAAATAAGAACGAGGTTAAGAACAAATTCGTGTGCGTACAATTAGGCGGAGATTTTGATCTGTGCGTGTGAATACGTAATAATCCACGTAATCATTAGCGAATGAGACCTAATGCACTGTTGCTTTAATTCAGCTTGATGCTTGCAGATGCACCGCTCCTGGAAAGAATGTTTTGTGCGACCCTGTCAGATTTGGCTACCTCCCACTTCTACAGCAAAAAATGCTACCTTTCAGTGTCTGCTTCCAGCATGATATTAATATGGTTTAAGTCTTTATTAACATCTACACCTACCCTTACAGTAATGCAAGTACAGTGGTGGTAGCACAATCTGATGAAGCATTCTTCATTAGAACCATTGCAAATCGACAGTGAAAAATGTTGTCAGATTGTGCTTTATTAATGTCTACACCTACCCTTGCAACAATGCAAGTACAGTAATTTTGTGTTATTTATCATGACAAAAATGTTGTAATTTTGAATTGCACACGCACAGTAAGGACTCGTAGGATGAAATGTCAGGACAAATGTCACGACTTCCATGTTAACAGGAGCACATAAACAAATTCGCACTGCAAACGAAGTATGTGTGAAACAGGCGTGACGCTGTATAGGCACAATGAGCACGTCATTTAACTTGCCAAATACGTCTGCTTTTTGATAGTGCTGCTTATCTGATCACTGTCTGTTTATGTTGCTACAGTAATATCACTATGGCGGCACTTTACTGGACCAACCCTTATCTTTAACCTTGGGTTATCCTTACCTTATCCGCAATGGAACTCTGCATTTTTGCAGTGTGAAACAAAGTAGCGACTATCAAGCAACAAATCATAAACTGAGCAGTGCTCATCTGATTTAAATGCTCATTCAAATATAGGGTAGGGAAACCGAAAAAAGCAAACTGCACGTAAACACACCGAAAGAACTACTGCCGACTGTCAGCCGGCTTGTGCGCTCTGCGTGTATGGGTCATCAAACCGACGGACGCCAAACAACTAGCATTGATAAAAGCCAATTGTGTTGTCACCTGCATCGGGGCAAAAAAAAAGCTTGCATGTGAACACTGACTTTTTTTTTTGGGAAACAAAATCACGTGATTGGGATGGGACAGAAAAAATGTCAGCGGGAGTGGGCGGGACCAGGAATCATAATAACCCTATGATACACAAATATACCGTTTATATAAATAAACTGTTTATTTTAATTTTGAACTCCATTCTAGTTGCCCGGTCTCTTTCCCGTTTGCTTTGGCGTGGGTGGTGAAGTGAATGATGTGCTCCACACAGTTGGTGGTGGTAATGCCAACCATTAATAATATAAGAGAAGGTGGCAGCTTCCCTGTGCATGTTGTGGCCGCCAAAATTGAGTCAAACATGAAAGCCACACTGCAACGACTACTGTCGGAAAATATCTCCGTTGCATGAAATGTCGGTGTGTGTTTGCATGGATGATTTACATGAAATTTAATGTGTGTGCAATGTTTAAGCTGGATTTCAGCTCAATAAAATAACAAAAAAGTACATTTTGGATTTGTATTCCACTAAGGAGGGAATGCTACATCTGTACTGTATTTCTTTACTTTAACTGACAGATTCCGGCCAAAAAAACACAACACGGGAGTGGGAGGGAATGGGAGTCATTCTTCTGGGCTTGGGATGGGATTTTGCCCCAGTTTTTTTTTTTTTTTTTTTTTTTTTTTTTTTTTTTGTGGGAGTGGGATGTGAGAGGTTTGAAAATCCACTTCCGTGTCACCCTCTAATTAGTGTCTCAGCCTCAGACGTCACGCCCACAGACCATTGGCTGATGCGTATGGCACACTTATTTGGAAACACTTTCAGGAGTTTCGAAGTCCACATCTGCGTTCCACAGTAAGTCCAGGAGATGTCGTGACACGTGTTTACAGCTGTGACAATGTGCACTTACTCAACTAAATGCCGATTTTCGAAAGCCTCCATTGTTGCAGTAAACGTTCATAATTTCAAACTTTCTTGAATGAATAATTTATTAGATGCACGGCAGTCATTTATTGTAGGGGCATCGACTTAAAATTTGCATCCCCTAAACATGACACGGAACAAAACGAACTGTGATTGGTTGCGTTACATGTCAGTCAAATGTCCTGTTGGGCGGTCCTTGACCATTGAAAGAGAGTCCAGGGGCCGTATTCACAAAACATCTTAAGGCCAATAGTAGCTCTTGCCGATTTTGGAGAAACTCTTTAACGTAATGGTGATTTGGTAAAATGGTAAATGTAATCTGTCAGTCCTAATTTTAGGACTCCTAAATTTTTGCTCTGAGTGTTTCACAAAGCATTTTAGCGCCAAAAATAGCTCCTAAATCTGTGAAACATTAGGAGTGGTCAAGAGGACTGAGGACTCCTGAGTCACTAAGACCAAATCACAAACAATCCCTATGGCCATTGCTGCTAATCCGCCTCGCCAATCCACCCAAAGACACTGTACACCATTGAGGCAATAGAGATAGAGCCTTGGGTGCTGAACTTTTTCTTCATAAATGCAGGGTTCCAGACTGCGAGCAAAATGGTGGCATATGCGAGGGTTAAAATTTTATGTGGTCGCATTTGTGCGAGTGCATGATCGTTATTCGCGAGTGTGTAACAGAACGAGGTATCGGCAGCTGCTGCTGTCCGTAACTGTTTTGTTTTCAAAAATGAACAATTTATTTAATGAACGAGTTCATTATGAATCGATTTTCCAAACTGTGTTTTTGTCTTATCCAGAATCATTACGGTACCCCTATAATAATAATAAGTGTTTATATTCGGACTATTTTAGACCCGGGATCGGCTCGGCTCCGCTGCGGAGTATCACAGTACCTGCGTGGCTCTCATCTGTGTAGATATACCTCCTCTCAAGCTGATTGGATAGACACTTCTCCCAAAACATTATTTGTCGCTATACATTTTCTCTGTCAATGGCTGACAATTAGCTGAAGATATACTACTTTTATTAGTGACACTTAGCCAATATTTTTATTTGAATATGGCACCATTTTTTATTTTAAAATTGTATTTGAATATGGCAACATGATAATATTCCCAAAGTCTTTGGGTTTTGTGATTGTTGTTATATTTATAAAAAAATCAATATAAACATGTCTGTATTAAAGTACAAATGATTGTCAAACACGTCTTTCGAATGGAATGAAATAGCTAGTACTTTGAGTGTTTTGTTAATTATATTTATTTTCGTATAAAAGCAACAGAACTTAAATTACACCCAGTTTATCGGCAACAAAGCCATGAGTGTGAATCCCGCGATATCTCTCCTGATCCACTACGAGAAGAGAGAACGGTCAGTCTTGCTTGCACTTTTTTCACTCCTCCCCTCACTGCTGCCGCCTGCTCTCGCCTACATTTCAGGCGAGGAACATCTCAAACGAGCCTAAAGTTAGTAATTGTGTAGACACCATCCGTGGCAACGAGGTCAACCCCAGCCTTACCGTTAGCTGAAGACTTCTGAGTAAAAGTTGGTCTCGTCAGCTTTGTGAATGGTTGTTAAGAGAAAATGCTTAACTCAATACTTTTACTGCCATTTAGGAGAACTTTTAAGATAAAACATTTTGTGAATACGGAACTTGACATTTTGCCGCCCGTTTGAAGGTCTGGCTATGCGAGACTAGTGAACACACCGAGAGAATTCCAGCCGACTGTCAAGCAGGATGCGCGTTCTGCGCCTGCGTGTAAGGAGACCGCTGTGTGTGTTTTTTTTTAATCTATATTCAGAATTCAGAAAGGGAGGGATACAGATACACAAACCGTAACCAAAGCAGCATGTGCTTACCGTTTTGAATATCATTCATGCTCATCACTTTCTATATTCCACTCGGCTCATGTTAATATTTAACATTTGCACAGGAACTTCTGTGCACCTCCTTGACTGGATTGCTCACCGTTTTGCTATTGTTCTCGCACTTTGACTCGTTCACTAAACAGCCAGTCTCACTCGTCCCCGATGGCCCAACACCGATTCTACATGCTGAATTGGCCCAAAAAATGACATTCGTCCGACTAGAGCCAACAGTGCGGAACACACCAGGAAAACTTGCCGGCTTGGTGTGTCCCAAGTGATTCTGTCTGTGCATCGTTTGTAATTTTACTGTGACATCCTTTATTTGGAATCACTTACTAAAGATTAATTACCGTATTGTTCAAAATATAAGACTGTTTTTTTTTCCCCTTAGAAATACATTTGAAAAAATGGGTTCATCTTTGGCTTAGTTCACACGTACACAGGTATTTTATTTTACCTTTTTTATAAACGATTTTTTTTTTTAAAAGCGTCCACATTAAAACACAAAAACATGCTGTTAAGAGCATGCCAAACCGAAAGGTGGCGATATAACCCTAAGAGTAAAGCCATTTTGGCCAATCAAAATCCTGGAAAAAAGGTTATTGCCAGTTCCAGTTTCGCTTCCGACGTCACAGGCCATTATCTTCGGGTTTCACCATTTACACGACAACACTGCAGCCAGAGTTTATAAAAATCTTCACCCTGGCAGGATTTTTCAAAAAAGTTCGGTTTCAGTGATCAGATACTACGTTTGCGTGTGGGCAAATGGTCAAGCTTCATAGAAAAAGCTGTGGTTCGTGTGGATAGGGCCTTTATAGGGTCTAGACTTTTACATATTGACAATACAACTGGAACAATAGTTGGCGCCAAATACACGTAAAATGAGTGTGGCATGAAATATGGTGTGTCGGAGTCTAATGTTAGATGATCGCAAGCAGAAAAAGTCCTTAAAATGTTAACGGTCCAAGAGAAGTTTACTGTCTAAGAGCCATGGACTGTCATTTTTGTGTGCTTCATTGACGGGACCAAACTTCCCCCATATGTGATTTTAAAAATGTAAGACTGTATCCAGATTTCAAAACTTTCACTTTTAATGTGAATGAAATTTTGGTAGACTTCATGGTTTTCACTGTGAGATGGATTGCCTAATTGTTATATACTTCATATGGGCTACAGGTTATTTTTACGGAATGCCAAAAGTGTTTATTTGTAAAATACAATATTTGGTCTTCAATATTTTGGCCTTTCTCTATTAGAAAAAGGGGGGTCGTTTTATATACTTAAAGGAAAAATATGATACTGAACTTTTTTTTTCACACGGACAATCCCATGTCAGACACTGTTATGATCTGTATGCCTAAAACATCAAATTTCAATTAATAATAGACAGTCAATCCAGTTGTAGGTCTAATTTCGGCTACCACTGTTCAGAGCAAGTGTTAAGCTGTAGCAAGAGGATGTCACACGTCTTCTGATACTGTGCGTGTACTAAACAGTGTACATCATAATAGGAAGCAGTAAATCCTCTGGACAGACGACACTGTCTCTCTGAACATCTGGAACTTTCTAAAGATAGTGATGAATTAGCAGGAGTTTCATTAGTCCTCTGGACATCCTTTGGAAACAAATCATCCTTTGAAAACACTCAACTGGAACATCCACTCTGAGTTTGAAGTGTAGCTGAGATTGAGAATGGTGAACTCATCTGAATAAGCTGAAACCAGGCGGTGCTTGCTTTAAATTAAGATTGCTTTCATGTTTTAAGTGCCACATAGTAGACCCCAAGAACCATTATTTATTTTTATATATATATATATATATATATATATATATAATATATGTATATTACACATATATATATATATATATATATATATACAGTATAATAGATTATATTTATCAATTAACAAAATTTAATTGATAAATATAAACTATTATACTGTATATATATATATATATATAATTAATAAATTAATATTATATATATATATATATATATATATATATGCGCATGCATTCTGATGCGGAACACGGAAGCTCTGCATAAACTTCGTATGAGAATGACAGATAGAGAAGAAATTGTTGAAGTAAGTTATTATATTTGTTTTGTTTTTGTGCACAGGAAGTATTCTCGTCTCTTTTGTTTAGTTGAAACGATGTCTGATAATACAATACTTAAATATGGTGAAAATGGTGAAAATCGTGAAAATCGTCAGATGTAATGTAATGCATCTGCGGCGGTGTGCTGAACCTCTCCAGAACGTGTCACTCATAGTTAGAAGCCTTTTAAACTCCTGAAAGAAATTATTCAGGAGTTTTTAGCCCCAATATGTCACATAGGCGGCTTCACCAGTGCATTAGGCCACAAGAGCAGAACGTGGACAAATATAGACTGGATACACACCCTCTTCTGCTTTATGCCGGATATTCATAGGACTGGATCCGAGTAACTGCTCAAAACAGGATGAGGTGTGTAAAAACAGAGCCCATGTCAAACATAGGACAGACTGCTGACCCATGAACGCAGTGTCTATGTCCTTGGAGTTATCCATAGGGCTGGGAGACAAGTTAGTGGGGCGTCCCAGTTACTACAGCATGGAATGATTCACTTTAGTTCAGCAATAGGGATTGGTACCGAGAACCGTTATTTTTTTTTGGACCCGTACGTGATTGGGTCAGTACTGGACTACCGATAAAGTTCAGGACAAATGGTACTGTTATTGATACTTGCGTTGTTTTATCTGTATATTTCGCTGTTAATGATGAATTAGAAGGTGCTGCTTGTCATTTGTCTACAAAGGAGGCAACACTAATAATAATGAAACATTTACAAACAAAACACGCCATCTACCTCAAGCAATGCATTTTACTAATGTATTTACAATGTCTCCATCGTCTGTCAGCTCCAACTGCATCTGCCCTGCCTCCACCTCAGGTAACGTTCATTATAAAAAAAGTCTTTAGTCAGAACTAGTTAGGGTTTGCAATCGGAAATCAATTCCAATTCTGCAGTCGAATACTTGAGGTCAGGAATTGGATACTTGTTAGAAAATTAATTTTGATTCCCCTTTTTTTGTGTGTGTGAGGGTTTCAATATGACTTTAGACTATTCAAGTGCGAGAATACTCACGGGGCGTTTTCTGTGACGGACACACATTCAAAGCACGCTCACAGAAAAAGTCATTTTAATGTGATTTCAAACCATTCAAGCACAAGACGACTCGCACACCGTTTTCTGTTCTGCATGCTTGTGTAACAGTGCAGATCCGTGCAGCTCTTAAAGTGACAGCACTAATATTCCTGCTGCTGTCTCTGTAACAACACTGATCAAACAACAAGACAGAAAATTCACTCATTTTTGACCTGAGTAACTATATTTGTAGTGCATATTTTACATTTAATTACAGTTTCTGTACTTTGTACTACATCTTAAAACACTGTTTATTTCAATCATTGTTGTGATTGCTCATTTTTTATATGTCCTTTTTTAATTACTGAGTGTTTTACTTGTCTTTAATAATGATTGAAATTTGCAGTAGTTAGGCTAATTGTTTTTACCTTGGTATTTTTAAACCATAGGCAAAAGTTCCTTGTGTAAGTGTGTTCTTTAGCCTGTTGATTTTTATGATATTCAGCTACAAATAAATGTTTTACAATAAGACTTCAAATAAATGTGAACGATATCTAAAAATTTTTAAGCAGAAATAAGCGGAATCAAAATCCTTAATTCTGGTGGAGGGATAAAAAAAAGACACTTTACCTATTCTCTCAGTTTTATTTTAAAAATGTGCTTTCTTGTGTGCCTTTTTTCTGTTTGCTTAGAGGCATTTGTAAACTACAGTACTAAAGTTCAGCAGTAATAAAATAACTTAGTTTTCAACATCTTTTTGCACCAAATTATAGAGCGTAGTATCGATAACAGTATCGATTAGTGCCTGTATCAATAAGCAGTGTCGATAAAAGTCAAACGATACCCATCCCTAGTAATGTGGAAAATTCATTTGAATTCTGTAATGTGGGACTCATTGACTTGGTGAATTAGTTATTTGCTAATCAGATGTGATGCTGTGAATTTAATGGGAAATGCAGTCAGCTGACATGAGTAACTAAGATTGGGTAAATTGGCAGTGGGTGGGATCACACAGACCAAAACAAAGGCATTCTGACATGGAACGCACAATTCAAAGTGGAATAACTGGCTGTAACATTGTTTTTTGGGGAAACAACTATGTGAACTTAGCATGTTTCCTAAATATCTGCAAACAAATGGTATTTTTGTGATTCAGTAGTCAAAAAAAAGAAAAAAAAAGCTATTGTTGCACATAAAATATCAATGTTCAGAATAGTGCAAAACTTTAGAAACTCTAAAGATAGTGAGTTAACTACAATGTAATTCCATTCCATATAATATGTAAAAAAAAAAAAAACATTGTTCTAAAAGGGGGCACCATACCCTACTTTTTGCGCAGCTAAATTTACTCCGATGCTTATGCTGATATTAAAATTTGTAAGGTCAAGTTTGGAAGTATTTCTGGGAAAACTTTTGAATGTTGGTTACCAAAGAGTCATAGGGTCACCATTGACTTCCATAGTATGGAAAACAAAGAAAAAAAACTACTATGGAAGTCAAAGGTGCCCCACAAATGTTTGGTTACTAACATTCTCCAAAATGTCTTTTGTGTTCAGCAGAAGAAAGAAATTCATACAGGTTTGGAACAACTTGAGAATGAGTAAATGACAAATTTCTGGGTGGAATATCCCTTTAAGTCTTTAAAATAAAAAAACTTTATGTATCAAAATTGTTACAGAGAATGGATAAATTTGACTAGTATTGGTACCGACTACTGAAATTTTGGTGACAACGCTTGTTCAGGGTGTAAATGTCAGTCAGAGAAGAACTCTCGGAGGAAGGGCTGTGGTTTCCTCTCGCCCAGGGGAAAAAAACAGCATGCTTAAGATCAACGTGAGGTCTCTGTGTGTCTGTCTATAGCAGGAATAGGCAACGTCAGTCCTGAAGTGCCACTGTCCGGCAGAGTTTAGCTCCAACGCTGGAAAAAAAAATCATTTACCTGTAACCTTAGTAATCCTGAATACAGTGATTAGCTTGTTCAGGTGTCTTTGATTAGAGTTGGAGCTAAACTCTGCAGGACATCGGACTGACGTTGCCTATGCCTGGTCTATATCATCAAGGTTTGTAAGCATCTTAATATATAGCACAAGAGATAACAATGTAAATAAGGCGTTCGAGTGAGACCAGTAAGTGATCGAGTAGTTGGTCATTTTTTACGACAATAAAAACCTTCACGAAAATGTGAATCAGAATGTTGTTCACCAACATGAAGGTGATTCCTGAAGACTGGCACTCACCCTACACATCAATGTCTGTATTTCCCTTCTCTGGAGAAGGTAATGTTCTTCTGCATATCTGAGGTGTTGTTGTTTGTGAATAAGAATGGGTGGCATGTTAAACCTTTGCTGATGGTCTTGCCGTAAAGTGGGCTGCAGCGATCCATGCAGCGTACCGTGGGGTCCTGACCCACATACTACTGCTGCTTTTGGGTCACATCTCGCTTGCTCTGCCTGAAAGAGGTGAAAGCAGAAATGTTGCTGCATAGTTAGTCAAGAACATGCAGAACATATGTTTCTCGATGGCTGATGTAAACTCAGTCCAGATGGATCACTGAGGAATGAATCTATACATGTGAATGCACATAGGAAAGAACTATTCCTGTTCTACTCTTTTCTTACACGTACTGCTTAAATTTGATCTTTACCAATACTGACTGCTGGTTTCTACTCTTTGCAAGTACAGCTTAATTCTTCACCAGTACTAATAACTGCTGATTTATGCTCTTTCTAGCATTCACAATAACACTCCCTCTTTTCTAGTTCTGACTGCTGAATTTTGATTGTTACTAGTACTGACTGATGATTTCTTCTGCTTGTAAATAGTACTCACTCCTGAATTTTGCTCTTAATAATACTGTTTCATTCCACTTCATTTCTAGTAGTGACTGCTGAACTCCACTTTTTCTCATTTAGTACTGACCTCTGTTTCTGCTCTTTACTAGTGCCAGCTGATGAATTCTGCATTATATTAGTACTGACTTCTGAATTTCACTCATTACTAGTAGGGTAGGGTTGGGTATTGGCACCGGTACCTATAGAACCGGTATGTACCGGATCGAATCAGAATGCGAATGTCGGTGCCACTTAAATGCCTGAAGTGATTGAAATATTTGTCCTCTGGTGCTGCGACACGGACGTAAGAAGTATCAGATTCATCAACACGCCTGATCGCTAGTTAAATTTAAATACTGCGTTCATGGGGTGTCAGAATGCTCGGAAAATATTTTCCCGAATGAGAAAACTCACGTGAACATCGGAAAGCTTTGATGATACAAATCGTCGGGAAGCAAGACCATCTGTGAAGCGCAGCAACTACTCTTGCGCTGACTGCAGTGCAGCAGGTGTTCTACCGAGCGCTTAAATGCTTAAAACTAAATGCTCCAAGTGTGGCTATGTTTCACGAGAAAGGATTCCGACACCGCGACGCGCAGCAAATGTTTTACAACAGTTGCGTGTAAAGGGGGAAACGCGTCAAACCTAGTGAAACATTTGAGGGCACATGGAATATGAGCGTGTTTGACCGCTTGCGGACATTAGTGTGGACGACCCCAGCCCAGTGAGCGGGACAGTCTTCCCATATTGTCTGCACTTTCAAACAGGCCTCATCGACTCCATCTGAGAGAGTTTTCTCCTGTGCAGGACACGCAATAAGTCAGGAGAGGTGTCGTATAATGCCAGAGAAGGCAAATATAGTCATATTTCTGCAAAAAATTTGAAGCTGTTAAATTATTGTAGTTGAGCTAGTTGGCTTAGGTTTTTACTGTTGTTGTGTTTTGTATTTACTTATATATTCATGTATACTTTAAACTTATTGTTCAATTTTAAGAACTTTTTTGTCCGATAAAAAGGTATTCTTGACCGAGTCATCCACCATCATTTTGAGGCTTTTTTAAAGTATCGGTTCAGGCACCGTTTTGGCACTGGTACGGTTTAAAAGTATCGATTTGGCACCGGTATCGAAAAAAACCCAAACGATACCCAACCTTACTCATTACTAGTACTTACTGCTGAACATCATTGCCTCTTTTCTAGTACTGACAGCTGAATTACACTAATTACTAGTTCTAGCTGCTGAGCGTCACTCGCTCTTTTGTTGTTCTGACTGCTGAAATTCTGATCTTTACTAGTGACGACTGTCCCACTCCACTCATTACTAGTACTGATGACTGAACTTCACTTAATCTTTTCTAGTTTGCCAGAGTCTCAGGCATTTGCTAGCATGGAAGATTTTGACTTCAATCCGTTCATTTCCTGTATAGATAAACAACAGTTTTGCATTGTGAAATGTGTTGTGCATTACAGGGTTCCAGACTGCGACCAAAATGGTCGCATATGCGACCTTTTTTTAACGATGTGCGAGTAAAAATTTCATATAGTCGCATTTGTGCGAGTGCATGATCATGTTATTCGCGCGTGTGTAACAGAACGAGGTATCAGCAGCTGCTGCCGTCCGTAACCGTTTTGCTTTCAAAATTAACAATTTATATAATGAATGAGTACATCATGAATCCATTTTCCAAACCGTGTTTTTGTCTTATCCTGAATCACTACGGCGCGCCTATAATAAGTGTTTATACTCGGACTATTTCAGACTGGGCTCGGCTGCGCTGCGGAGTATCACAGTCCCTGCGTGACTAGTCATAGACAAACAGAGAGAAGTAGTTCCGGCTACAATGTTCTTCCGCAAGACACATGCAGTTCTATATATTAACCGCTAGAGAGCGAACGTACACGCGCATTGCACAATGATGATGAAACGCGCCAAATTTCGGAATTAAGCCATATAAAAATGAAAAGGTTAATCGCTGAATAATAATCATAAAAAAAAACAAAGTTTGGAGTTGAAGGATGCTGGTGGAAAGGACGAGCCATGCATACAGACACATGATGATGAGCGCACAGGTAAAGGCATTAAGTTACTTCAACAGCAATGGCTTAGACCAGGGTTCCTCAATAGGCCGCGAGAGAATGTTTGGCCCGCGCTAATGTCAAATAGTGCTGTCGAGGTAATGTATATAAGCACGTCTCTGTCGCGAAAATTCAAACGCAGCATCATTGCTTTCATTGCGTAACCTCTGGTGCGTTGAACATGCTCGCGCTCCGCTCCAGTGGTCACGCGCAGTTCGTCTGTCAGCGACTCAAACTGACTAGACAAAATAGACTCAAATGTGAATGGACTAAAATGTTTGGTTTATTTTGTCTGACCAACCGCAACAAAGAAAGAAAGTAAACTGTATGTGAGAAAGTACATTGTTTGCTTTTATATTATTAGTTACAGAAAGGCAAACTAAAGGCTAATATTTTCTCATTTAAATTAAACATTCAGCAAATACACATCTATATCATTAAAACAAATCTCTGAATATCTAATTAACATTTAATTTCATAGACCTTGCAGATTTATTCGAATACAAAAGTGAGTGTAACCCGCGTGAAAGCGTGTATTCTGTGCGTGACAGTCGATCCGTGTGAAATGAATTAAGACTTCAGTTCAGCTTCACGGGAAACGCGATCAAATATACATATAATATTACATTTGAATTAAAATAAATGTAAATTATAGATATATATACCAGATTTATATCGGCCATCAGCCACTGTGATTTAATATATTTAAGATTAATATTAATCTTAATATTAAATATTAATATTTAAAAGTACTATTCATCAAGCATGCATTGATTAAAATTGTTGTAGCAAAAAAAAAAAAAAATGTGCGACCAAATCATGTGCTGGTGCGACCAACTGACAAAATTGGTAGCACCAGTGCAACCAGTGGAAAAGTTAGTCTGGAGCCCTGCATTAGATGTGTTGGCAGTAGGAGTGGAGTGGGGAAATCGGGCTCATCTTTTTCTCTGTTTTGCAGGAAAACCTCACAGCATCGAGAGCTCTGAGCGAATCCAGCTCTCTGGAACGTATAATGTACGGAAAGGAAAGCTGCAGTTACCGGTGAACCGCTGGAGTCGACGGCAGGTGATTTTATGTGGCACCTGTCTCATGGTGTCCTCAGTGAAGGCCAGCCATACGGGCAAGATGCACATCCTGCCCCTGATCGGAGGAAAGGTATTTAACCCAGTCTTATTATCCTGCTCTTTATACAGCAATCCCTCCTGACATGCTCTGGGCAAAAGTAGTATAAATATAGTTATATATATATAATCAAGGTGACTTCAGTACTCAGTGCTCCTTCACTTTATATTGCCTGTGTGAGCTGACCAGGTTATATTTACAGTATAAAGCAACCTTCCCATGATCCTGGTTACTTTAACTTAAAATAAGAGTTGAGCGAGAGGACATGCATGGTGGACATTGCTTAGTGAGTTGTAAAGTTTTATGGTGGTTTTGAGAGTTAATAAAGTGCTAAACAAACAGAGGTGTGTTTAAAGTCTCGTACTCTGTCAGTGTTCATTTATGTTCTAGACTGCTAGACTAAATATTGAGTGCTTTCTGCCACATCAAGCATCACTGCCGCTGTTGCTCATAGTTTGAGCTCTCCATGTAAACAGTGACACTAATGAATAAGATGTGTTTTTACCCCACTGCATTGGCAGTGTGTCTCATTCATGTGTAAGTTTGAGTGTGTTTGTGTTGTATTCAGGTGGAAGAGGTGAAGAAACACAGTCACTGTTTGGCCTTCAGCTCGGCGGGGCCTCAGAGTCAGACCTACTATATCAGCTTTGACAGCTTCACTGAACACCTGCGCTGGCACCGACAGGCTGCTAAGGTGTGTGTGTGTTTCTCCTGCACAGTACAGCTGATCCAAAATCTACTGAGTCGCCTCACTTGCCAACATTTTCATACAAGCGAGTACCATGGTAGTGATGGGATTAGAATTTGATACAGATCGTGATCCTGGACGCTTACTGTCTTTGTATCATTGCTAAATGTCCAAAAACCGTTGGAACCGCTGTGGTACCTTTAGAAAGTAGGTCTATGAAAAATTCAAACAACAAAAATGTGCAATAAGGTTCAAATATAAATTAACAGACAGTGGATTTCCCGGGACTTATTCAGCTGATGTTGATATTATTTATTGCACCTTCCATCCATTCATCACAAATAGGCTTTGTGAATTGTTACTTCTTTTTTTTTTAATTGTAAGTTTTTATAATAGCAATTTGCATATACTCCAGAATGTTATGAAGAGTGATCAGATGAATTGCATTGTCCTTCACTTTCCTTAATGTTATTTTTCTTGCCGTTAACTTGGATTTATCTACTGATTTGTGTCCTTTTCAACTCTGAATATACTGTAAAGGGCTTGTGGGAAATAAACTCTGGTAGGAAGTGCACACGTTCCCCTACTGTAAAACAGCGTGCGTGTTTTTTCCGCTCTTGGACCACTTTTTATAGTTCTTACTGCTGCACCTTTAAACAGTCTTGAAACGCAGCTGTTCAGATATGCTGCAGCTTTTCATTGGCCTGATCTAAGTTACATTTGCCCTGAAAATGACACCCCATCATTCCATCTCAGGAAGAGTGTGAAAAGCCCTAGTTGTAAGTCCTACTTTAGCATACTTTACTACGAACGAACCATCCTAAACAAATGCAAGTAGGGCAAGCCTGGCCAGCCTATTTTACTGCGCCTTTCCCAGAGACAACCTTGTGCTGTGAGAGCCGTCCTGCCCACCGGGACCCTCAGATTAGAAAAAACTCACAAGAGGCAGGAAAGGCGCTTTCAGGCTGCTGTGTTAATGTGATCATGTCATATTTTGGGTTTTTAATGAATGCTTTTTACTAAGTCATGAATGATTGTGTGTTGTTGAGGAGAGTGTGCTGGTACTGTATTAAGTGATCAGGCACACCATTTTCACCTGCTAAACCACAAAAACAGTGTTATTTTAGTGTTATAGCGATACTATTATAGTTTTCTTGAATATTTTTGATTTAGTTTTTATTTTTATATATTCTGTTTTCATTTCTCTCGTGTTTTTGTCATTTTTATAAGTGTTTTATATGGATTTTCGCTTTCAATTTTAGACTTTATTTCAGTAGATCAAGTTGAGCAAAATGCAACTAATGCATCTAGCTGAAATAATGTTATTGACATATAATCTGTTTTATATTTCATTTTATTTCATTTAACATTTTTTTTTTCAAGCAACATATTAATTCAACTAAATGTTGTTGTTGTTGTTTGTTGTTATTATTAACTACATTTAGTTTTGGTTAAATATAATAACCCTGCAGAAAACAGCTTAAAAACAATTCCTTCTTGGTCTTGCTGTGACCAAAGACCTTGTTGAATGTCAATTCTGTCTGTCAGATGGTGTCTCAGAGGATCAGTTCGGTGGATCTGTCTTGCTGTAGTCTAGAGAAACTGCCGCCCAACCTGCTGTACAGTCAAGACCTGACGCATCTCAACCTCAAACATAACTTCCTGCCTGCTGACCAAACGCTGCTGCAGCTCCAGAGGTCAGTGTGTGTTTCACAGATCTGCTCATCTTTCAGATTTCATTTGATTGCATTTCAAAAGATGAATTAAACTCAAGGTCTGAGCATTCATTTGGTTTCCAGCATTTTTAATAATGAATTTGTATTCAATAATTAAAAACAAAAACAAAACAAAATGTGTGTGTGTGTGTATATATATATATATATATATATATATGTATATAATCAATCTCAATTCATTAGTTTTTTTTTTTGTTTGTCTTGTTTTGGTATTAGATTTTCCCGTTTGCGGAGTCTCAATCTCTCTAATAACCAGCTGGGAAGTTTCCCGCGGGACATCTGCTCCATTAACACACTGACAGAGGTCAACCTCAGCTGCAACCACCTGACCTCCATCCATCCTGATGTGGGCAACATGACCAAGTGAGTGTGTCAGCCACAGATGCGTTTAAAGGTGAAGCATGTATTTTCAACGACACTAGCTGCACCAAGCGGAATTAAAAAAATAAAGCATATTTTCAAACGACCTTGTAAATGCATCTTTTGCAAGTTGCACCTCCCCAAACTCAAATATCACAAATACAGCTCTTATATGGGGGCTTGTGAAGGTATGTCTCAACAGGTAAAAGGAGGTTACTTTTTAAATAAAATGTCCAACACGATAGGAATACTTTTAGCTGTATTGTTATGTGTCATGAGTAAGCAGTGAATGTGAGCATCTCGCTTATAATAAACCCATCCAAATTTTTTGACATGATGCACTACAACAGTTTGAGACTGTCTACAGAGGACACCTCAAAGAAAACATTATAAACTCATACATTTGTCACATTTGAATGGGTGCATGATAATGCTGTATGGTATTGACTCGTCTATAGTAGCTCGCTTTGATGTGTTCGTGACCTATTATTCTTTCAAGGTCTAAATGCAGCAAATTTTGGCTTGCACTTCTGTAACTGAAGCTGAATGTCTTTTCCCATGTAATGCATTAGTCACAGTTCCACACCGGCTAAACACCTTCTGGCTCTGCTTGCTAACTACCCAAACTCTCTCTATTGGTTGAGCTGGAAAGAGATTGACAGATCTGAGTGGACCGCTTACAATGTTCAGGATGCTCAATGCTTACGCTTTTGGGAAAGATAAACCCATGAATGGCATACTAATAGTTAAGGAACAATAAACTGGTAATGTATCTGAACGTAAAAAAAATCGTACATACTTCACCTTTAATGATGTGTGATCAATCAATGGAATTGAAGTCACTTTTCTGCTCTTTTTGTGAATGTGTCATTAGTGGAGGCTATTCTAAACAAAAGTATCTTTATCTCTATAGTATTTTTAAATGTTACAAAGTTATTTTGTAATAACTTGCTACTTTCTTTGTATCGCTGTTGTGAACAATATTAACCGATAATATTAAGTCTAAGGATCACAGTTCAGTGAAAGTTTTTCTTTAAAATACATTATTTCATGTGGACTGGTTTGCTTACCAGAGATAAATGTCACATTCATTTTTATTTGATATATTTGTTTTTATTATTTTATTTTTATTTTTTTAATGAGAACAAAATACGTTGGACAGAGTACATATAACCAAACAAGTCAGCGTTTCATAGAATGAAAAAAAACACCAAACGTACATCTTAAACAGTAGTTTGTTCGAATTGCATTCAAGTTTTTACTTTTAGATTAAATTCATTTTAATGTCAGCTTTACATTGTTCAAACGTAGTCATTTTTCTAATACACCAAAAACTTGAATATAATGCCAACTAAATAAAATAATTAAATCAAAAATAAACACGATGTTTATCAGCTTCTAATGAGAAACATCTTGTCACATCAGCATCTACAATGTGACAGTAAATATGAGATGAGCGGTCAGGTCTGCCACCTGCTGGACACACTCATGCTTATCCAGCCCTCAGTTTAACTTTAATAATAATAAGTGATGGTCTCTTTCCAGAAGGGATGATTTATATGGTCGTACCCCGCTAACTAATCATTAGCTAATGTTCTGGCAAGGTTCTCTCAAAGTTATTAATAGATGGTCTTTCAGTAACAATAATAGAATGTTCGTTAAAGGTTATCTGGTCTTTAATAATGTCCTCAACTTTAGTACCAAAACTTCACTTTGGTTTGGTTCGTTTGGTTCGGACCAAAAAACAAAACATACAATCCTGGTCTGCTTAGCGTTCACACAGGCATTTTTAACAGCGAACCTAAAGTTACCGAACCAAAGGTATAGAGATACGGTCACAACCTGATTGGTCGGCTTTTATGACGTATATTTCGCGACGGAGCTCACTTACCGAACATTCAAAACAACGCTGTGTTCTGGATTAAACGCCATCATTTTATCCATGTAAATATGTTTTTTTTTTTTACCAGCTGAGAACTCACGAAGAGCTCATAAAATGTTCAAAACATTCAAAACAGCAGCAGGATTTCCTCTGTTGTATGCAGAAACAAATATTGATGAGGCGCTTCACCTTCTCGTTGCTCCACGTTTGCCCTCGACTCATTTTGGATACACCGATCTTCCCGCGTCGTCAAATCAGTGACTTGTAGCGTCGCATCTTGTGACATCACGTCCTGTTTTTGGTTGGTTTACATGTCTTTGGTCCGTGTTGCGTTCATATATCAATGGAACCGCACCAGAGTTCGCTTGGAAGCGGACCGAGACCCATCTTTTTAGTGGTCCCGGTGCGCACCAGGGTTGGGATGGCAGCGTCCACATATGTTCAAACGAACCGCACTAACTGAGCGATCGCACCAGGATTCGTTTTAATCGAACCAAACATGGCAAGTGTGAACGCACCCTTAGTTGATTGTTCATCTAACAGTTTTTCCATCGTTCCTACTTGTTTCAGGACATTCAGAAACCATTCAAAAGCAATATTCTCAATGTAGGCAAAACATTCTCTTAACCAAGAAAAAACATTTTTTAAACATTTAAAAAGAAAAAAACATTCAGAGAACATTCAGAAAATAAATTTTTCATAACGTGTTGTAAATGTTAGCAAAGGTTCTTAGAAGTTATTTTTGTTTGCTAGGTAGTTTACTTGTTCTCGTTGATAAGGTCATGTGCTGCTCTGTGTTAGTCTGCAGACATTTGTGCTGGACGGTAACCTGCTGTGCGCTCTTCCTGTGGAGCTGGGCTGTCTACAGAGGCTGGCCTATCTGGGTCTGTCCTTCAATGAGTTCACACAGGTGCCGTCGGTGCTGGAGCGGCTGCCCGCTGTCGAAAGACTCTGCATGGCTGGAAACAAAGTGTCGGTGCTGACGCTACAGACCTTCCGTCTGCTGACGCTCAAACACGTCGACCTCCGGTGAGCACAAGCACCATCACGGCATCCTGATCGATCTGAATGGATTCCAAACTAGTTGTGATAGTACATACTAGTGGATTATAAGTCTACACTTCACATTAAAATCACTGGAACACATGGCCTCAAGTGTAAAACAGCTAAGTTTAGTCAATTATTAAGGCCTGGCTTCACAGTCAGGGCTTAGATCAATTAGGACATTTAAGAAGATTTTATAAACATGAAAAACATCACTGTTGTGCATCTTGAGAAAAAACAATGGCACAGACATATTTTAAGATTTTAGTCTGTGACTAGGCATAATAATGTATAATAATTCAAATGTCTCATCAAGATTTGAAGTTCATTAGTAGGACGGTATCAATCAATTATTGTCCGTATCGGAGGTGTACTTAGGGCATGTCCGAATCCACATGGAGCTCATACTTAAGGTGAAAAAAAACACCTCAGATTTATTCAAAGCAAATATATGCAATTTGGGGCAGATGTTGATATGTGGCCTAAAAGTAACACGAAATTCTGATTATAATGATTGTAATGTAAATCAATGAGACCTTTATAACCGTCTAGCAGACTACTTGCATAAAATCATATAAATAACATCGCTCTATATCTGCCAATAATATGACAAAGATATTAATAAGATGATATTTAAATGCTTAGTTTTATGGTCAAAGCTTTTAAATCTTATAATGCAATGCAATGATGTTTGAGAGATGATCAAATAAACCTTCCACTAAAGCCTGATTGATCATATTTGATACCCACATTTTAACATGATTTGTCTTCAAAATGAGTTTTGGAAAATCACCTAAGTTTTGCTTCAGTCCAGTCTGCGTTTATCTTGAAATATTGCTAACAGTATAAAAGTTATTCTTACTCATACTTTATAAAAACCATTAAAGGCTTCACAGCAAAAAGGTGTGTGGACGATGTGCTAAAACAGTATAAACTATCAATCAGACGCAAGGAGGCATGTAGTAGGTTGTGTACTACAGAAATTTGTATCATTTTGATCATTTAGAGGCCTACTGTATCATATTTGATATGCAAATGTTTTCGAGTTAATGTACGAGGTGTTCGTGTAAAGGTTCAGTAATGTATTTGCAATGAAGTTGGTAAATTTTCCATCTCATCAGTCTGAACCAGATCTCCAGCGTGGTACCAGACGAGCCAGAATTTCTCCGTCATGTGACGCAGCTGGACGTACGCGATAACCGTTTGACTGAGCTGGACGTGTCGGTCTTCCCGCGGCTGGAGGTTCTGCACTGTCAGAGGAACCGCCTCACGCGTCTGCGTCTGCGTGGCTGCGCACTCAAGGCGCTCTATGCCTCCAATAACGGTAGTACACACACCATAATGCCTCATGTTAACCCGCAACATCCATCCGCTCGCTTGATGCTTGACTAAATTTGTTCCACAGAGTTGCAAGAGTTAGACGTCAGTCCCGTGGCCTCCAACCTTACATACGTGGACATCTCCAGGTCAGTTTGATTGCTCTCATTCGCATCTTTTTACTCTCTGATGTGAAATCGCTGCAGTCAAACCCACATCATGTGCGTCATCAGCTGTGTGTGTTCGCGCTCTCACAGGAACTGTATGAAGTCTCTGCCCGATTGGTTGAGTGACAGCAGGAAACTGGAGGTTCTAGACGTCAGTCACAACAACATTCCTGAACTTCCTCCGTGGTGAGTGTCTGACTGAAACTGCTGTGGTTTATGTGAATGGTGTGTACAGCCAAGTTTCAGTTACTCCTGGACTCCTGATGATTGATGGCAACATTGATGCTGATAACTAATGACAATTTACCAATTAAAGAAAAGAATCATGTCATTTAAAGTCTGCATAACTGTAATGAAAATGTAGCGCCCTATGATTCAGTTACACAGAAATTCAAAGCTCTTCACTACAACCCACCAAAATAAAATTTCAGTTTAACTTGAAGAAATTGAAATTTATTACTGTTGTACAGAAAACATACTTCTAACACTGTGCCTACACCAGACGTGATATCTTAATACTATCTAGACTGGACACGACAAAGCCGTCGCAAATCCGTTCCAGTACTTCATCCATTGTCACTGATATAATATATATCTGTAATAAATAATCATTTATAAAAGCATTATTTTTTTTAAGAAATATTACAGAATATAACAAAACTCTTGTCCATGTTTTCATTTAAACTATATCTCTGTTGTGCCGCGCAAAAAAAAATAAATAGAATTTTTTAAATTTCATTCGATTACATTTTAAAAGATTAAATACATTTTATTTATTCATTTGATTGCCACCGTTTTCGGCAATACATTTGTATTAAACCGTAAAACGTATATAACCATATACCACACCATAAAACAGAATCGAGAAAACACCGCATTTATTAACTAAATAAATAAAAAAAATTTAATTGGGCCCTATTATTTTAAGAAACAATTAAAGGAGTAGTTCACCCAAAAATGAAAATTATCCCATGATTTACTCACCCTCAATCTTCTTTCAGATGAACACAGTCAGAGAGATATTTAAAAACATCCTTTCTCCTCCCAGGTTTAAAATGGTTTTGAATGGTTTCGAGATCTACATATAGCATTTTATCTGTTCACTACAATACCTTATCCACCTCCTCGTCTCTTACAACATCTCCAAAAAGCTAAGCTGATGTTGGATCTCGTTTTATTACGAACTCGGTCACGTTCTCTTTTTGTCAGCAGTCTCTCCTCTGTCATTGTGATTATCCAAGTTGAGTTTTAAGGGATAAAATAATTGACTGCAGGGAGACTTTAAGAGCTGTTTATGCAAAACCGAAATGACCTCACTGTAATCTCCACCATCAGGTTGCTATGCAGTGGTAGTTTGAGGAAGATCTTAGCCAGTCATAACCAGCTGAAGCGTTTGCCGGAGCGAGTGGAGCGTCCCGTCGTGGAGGTGCTGGATGTGCAGCACAATCATCTCATCGAACTTCCCTGTAATCTCTTCCTGAAATCAGAGAGGTAAAACACGAACGCTGAAGAGCAGCGGCACGTTGTGCTGCCACATCGTAAACATGCTCCTAAAAACAATCCCAGAATGTAGTGTGAGCAACATGATCAACGTTGATTGTAAATATATTTCCAGTCCATTCCTTCATCAAAAACAAGGGGGATCTCGTTAGACATTGAATTTTCAGCCTTGCTGAAAAAATAAGTGGTTCAAGCAGCCTAAGCTCGTTTGCTGCTCTTCACTGGTTTAAGCTGTCCTGACCAGCTGAAGTGTCCAAGACACCTCTAAAACCAGAAGACCAGCCGCTACTAGACATTATTAGACTAGCGACAGTTTAGATATGCTGTTCTCACTAACCTGTCCTAAATCAGTTCAAGTAATTGTAAGATCTTTTAATGTTTTTAAAAGAAGTCTCTTCTACTCACCAAGTTTGCATTTATTTGATCAAAATGCAGTAAAAACAGTGATATTGTGAAGTATTGTTACAGTTTAAAATAACGGTTTTCTATTTTAATGTTTTAAAATTTATTTCATTTCTGTGATCAACGCTGAATTTTCAGCACCGTTACTCCAGTCCTCAGTGTGACATTCTGATATGATTTGCTGCTCAACAAACATTTCTGATTATTATCAATGTCGAACAGTTGTGCTGCTAGTATTTTTGTGAAAACCACAATACTATTTTTCAAGATTCTTTAATGAATAGAAAGTTCAAAAGAACAGCGTTTATTTGAAATCGAAATCTTCTTTAACATCGTAAATGCTTTTACCGTCACTTTTGATCAGTTTAAAGGATGCTGAATGAAAGCATTAATTTCGTAAAAAACAAAAAATGACAAACATCGCAAACTTTTGAAGAGTGATTATAATTGGGGGGGGGGGGGGGTCTAGTTTGGTTTAGACAGTGTGCACTGCAAACAAGGATGTACTAAAAATAGAAAAGTTTTTCCTTTGCATTTTTGAAAGGTTTTGTGTACAGAAGACAACGTTTTCTGTACACAAATCAACAAAATTATTCCTGTTCAGGATATGCGAAAACTGCTATAAATTCTGTATTATGCTACGAGGTCAGTAGTTGTAAATAATGCGTCTTCTCTGGTCCTAGTAGTGCTGCAATAAATCTCAACTTTGCTGAAAAAGCGTTAATAAACCCAGTATCTTGAGCAGCACAAACAGTCCTGTAGTCCACCATTGTTGTTTTGGTTGTCATGTACTCGAACATGCCTATGATCTGAACACATAATCAGTCCCTCCAGAAAAACGCCGGATTTTTTTGTGATTGTTGCGGGCAAAAATCCTTGATTATGCGGCACGTTTTCTTAAAAAATGCGATGGAATATGCGGGATATTTTTACAATTTTATGCGATGAAATTGCGGGAACTTGCAAAAACTGCGGTTTTTGATACAAAAAAGAGGAAAAAAAGGTGATTTCCCCCCCCCCCACACCCCACACCCTGTTCTCACTAGACTCTACCTTCATGTAAAGAGGCAGAATTACTAAATCACAGAATATTGAAGTTCTCATTCCGTTTTATTTCAGACCTTCATCAACACATGGCTCAACATTACAAAACATTGAGTCAAATAAGTTCTGTCGCTTTATTATACTATATAATAATTTGCCCCCACTATCATGTAAAAGAGCGGGAAACTGCTTCGCGCGCTCTTTTGAGCTTATTTTTGTTGGCAAATGAGAATGATCATCGTGCTTCATCACGGTTTCACCGCGGGGTTTACAGATGACGCTCACGTCGCGTCATTACGTCACTTCATAAGGTTCCCATGGCAACAGGGGGAAAATAATGGCGCTTTACTTGTGTGAAGCAAACGCAACATTTTTCAACTTTCTGCTAAGATATATGAGACTTTTTTGCAACGAAAATACAGGGATTATGAAATCATGCTAGCCCCGCATATTTTTCTTGCTGAAATCGGCAATTTATGCGGCGAAAGTGCGGCATATTTGAAAAAATGCGACCCCCCCCCCCCCCCCCCCCCCGCATAAATATGCGGACTTTGGCTGATTATGCATGAAATCAAGCGATCACATAATCGCGTTTTTCTGGAGGGACTGTGTAATACATGTGTGCATGATGTCACTATTTTGGCTGATAGGAAATGTGATGACGTAACTGAGTGCTTTTGTGTCTCAGAAGATGAATGTTAGCCTTTGAGTATATTGTATTCGAGCAAGACTCACTGTCAATAACGTGTGATTTTCGTCTTCAGTTTACGCTGTCTGAATGCGTCAGCCAACAAGCTGGAGAATCTCCCAGCATCCAGTTTGTCAGAAGAGAGCAGCAGTATCTTACAGGAGCTTTATCTGACCAACAACCACCTGACGGACAAGTGTGTGCCTCAGCTGACGGGACACACACACCTGAGGATCCTCCACATGGCCTACAACCACCTGCAGACCTTCCCAGCCAGGTGACAACTTTAAAACTCAAGGCCTGCTTTCACAGACAGGGATAATCTAGGATTAGGCCTTAGTTCAGTGCAAGGATTAGATCTGTCAGTGCAAGTTGCTTTCAGTAAAAAACAGCTCAAACATGCATTTTAGTCCGGGACTAGCTTAAGTCTTGTTTGTGAAAGGGGAAAAGTTTTTTTTCTTTTTAATGAATTATTTTCTTATTGAAGATATTATTTACAGTTTTGCACTTCAACATACAGAGTGCATCGTTTAGTGGAAGATAGACATTAATGAAAGTTCTCTGCAGTTACGTGAAGTAAACATGTTAAGACATTGGTATCGAATGATGTTAGTTTATTTTTAATCTCTTTTTGAGTATAAAACAGCGTGATAGGCACACAGTAGTGTACAGTATACAGTACAGTAATACAGTAGTGACCGAAAGTGATGTACGCACCAAGAAAATTGACATCTTCACCCTTGGGTGAACTATCCCTTTAAAGGTACACAATATAATGTTTGGCCCTATAGTGGTTAAAAACAAAACTGAATTGATTTCGGAAGGACACCGTTTTTGTTGTGCTCCAGCTCTACGTGCCTGTGTGGATAAATATGGTTATCCTACTGCTCATAAAACATTCACTACTAAGCTTAAGGATCTCATGCTGACTAACTGAAAACATGACTGTAGCATTACCCATTAATAGGCACGGTACTACCTTGAAAATAAGGGTGCTTTCACACTAGCACTTTTGGTGCACACCCGGGTTCGATCGATGTCATAGTTCATTTGTTTGGATGATGTGAACGCTGTCTTCCGAACTCGGGTGCGCAGCCTATTTATTTGTGATAACTCGATTAAACATAGCAAATTGTTTGGACATTTTTGTCGAGGCTGACATACTGAGATATTCTGAACACATTCAGAACCAGCAAAATAATAACTGATTATATTGTAGCGAGTGTATTCTTTTTCCCGTGAGCTTTTTGTTTTTCTAAGCATTTTTCAAGTTTGTCTTTTTTTACCAAGTAATTTTGTCAGATAAATACCTTAACCAAGTTCAGTGTTTTGTTCTTCCCTTAATTTAACATCTTTAAAAAATATAAAATAGTTCCCTCATGTTTTGATGGTTTAATTGAAGGTTTATTAAAAACAAATATTAATCATTCACATTTATGTGTCCTAGTAAGATGCTTTGCAAAACCTATTCTCTTTTTATTATGAGAAATCCCGTTTTAAAATGATGATTTTTGTCATTTTCATTCAAAATATTGATGATTGATGATCTTAATTTTACTAACATTTATGACACTGTTTCATATTAAAATATTAATATATGAAAATTTGTTCAGTCCCCTTTAGTTTTGTGGACTGATCTTTTTTAGACAATATCTGTGTGGATATTGATACTTCCATTCTTTAAAATGCAAAGTTATATTAGCTTCAATTGAGTTTTTTCTGTTATATGTTAAAAATTCTAGTTGCTTTATTAAATGTCAAAATAATAGACAATGAACACACACATTTATGTAACATATCAGAAACACTGATGATTGACTAATTTCAGTAAAGCTTATGTCATTGTTTCATATTATTATATTTTGGTTGAGCAATTTGTCTTTGTGAGTAATTATGTACCAGCTTCCTTCCTGTGTGGTTTGTCACTTCCTCTTGCTGTTAATCCAGCCAGCAGTTATACACAGGAACATGCACGTTTCTGAATGAATATATAATTATCAAATCAATATTCTCTGTTCTGTAGTAAAATGGCCAAGCTGGAGGAGCTGGAGGAGGTGGACCTGAGTGGGAACAGGCTGAAGGCAGTGCCCACCACCATCCTGAACTGCAGACGCATGCACACGCTGGTGGCTCACTCCAACTGCATCGAGGTCTTCCCTGAGGTCATGCAGCTCATGGAGATGAAGGTCAGATCACTCACATTGTTGTTGTTGTTATCAGTTTTCCTCACAGAACACATTTAAGTTGACAAACTAGTTGTATTTTAGTTTTGCCGAACGATGCATGTGCGAGAACTGTCTACTGAAACAAATAATGCCATGAAAATCATTTAGTTGTGAGACGTTCTCTCTGCTTCCAACCCCACTGTTCACACTATAAGCAAAAACACCAAAACTTTGCTATTTGATGTTTAATTTGCAGTTATTTTGGATTAGTGAGATTTGACTATGAGGTGGGTCTGTCACAATCCTGAATTTTGTCCAGATAATTAATTGTCATGGAAATTATTATAATTAACAATTTAATTGTTTTTTTTTTTCCATGTTACTTACAATGTAAGCCTGCCTAATACATGAGTAATGCAATCTGATTAAAGCCACAAACCTTCATTTTATATGAAGGAAGACCCTTGACTATGTACTTTACCACTGTTTTTTTATAATCTTTGGCAAAATGTGATTAAAATTGATCTCAAATAACTCCGGTTAGATCAAATAACCACGATGGCTACTAATAACCAATCATCACTCTTGGCTTTCGGTGCGCTACACAGCTTGAATGACAATCATATATTTCCGCTTGTGTAGTGTGTGGATCTGAGCTGTAATGAGCTGAGTGAGATCACTTTACCAGAGAGTCTACCTCCAAAACTTCAGGAGCTGGATCTAACCGGAAACCTGCGCTTGAATCTGGACCACAAGACTCTTGAGCAGCTCAAGTAAGGGCACACGTGCATGTTTTTCCACTTTTGTCAGTGCTGCGAATTAGAATGTTCCCAGGTGTACATATTTCTCTGGAACTGTGAAACGATGAGAGAAAACAAAAACAAATCAGATATAAATAAATCACATCAAATAGCAGAAATCATTGTGTCAGCATCAGACAGCGAGTGCTGTTCCCTTCAGTGACTTGAAACTAAAATGAATTTTAGTACATTTTACAGCCCCTATTTTTTTTTTTTATTCTTGTTTTGTTTTTTTGCACCAAAGCCATTTTTACTCATTTGCCGAATGTTCAGTTTGGACTTTGTTTATTATATGCACTTAATATTCGGTAATGTTATTGATTTGACTGCACTGATACTATCGGATGAGAACAAAACCTGGACTAAATAGAGCTCCGGAGGTTGACGTCAAACAATCTAAACTCAGGAGAGTGCTAGAGCAGCTATGGTATTCACATAGTGGGTGAACAATTTAATAGTAACCCTAAAATGACATGAAATAGTTTAAAATGTGTAAAATAACTGGGCTGATAGAGGCTATTTAAGAATGTTTAGTATACACATTATAAAACACAATTTTTCACACACTTTTCCATAAAAATTTTCCAAGTAAAACATTACATACAAGTGGGATTATTCAATAGAATGTTTAATAGAGTTTAATTTGATTTAGCAATTATTGTAAACAATGTATTGAAGTGAAATTGCTGATTGCCATGAATGTAGTCGTTGCTGCTGATATGGCTTTAAATCATAAATGAATAAATAAAAATTTCCTAGAATAATTAATGATTATTTCAAGAGGCAACTAATGACACCTCATTTGGATATTTTCATGTTTGGGAACATTTGGGGATTAAACATGTTAAGATTTCATGACATGTATGATGTCTGCTGTACTCACAGTGATTTAGCAATGCTGGCTACGTTACCTACAAACAAGGACAGCTAGGGTCGATTCCCTAACTTAACACAGTAGACTTACCCTTCCAATGACGACGAACAGGTTTTAGCCAAAAGACAAAGTTGAATATTCATCACAAAATTAGATTGTGTCCAGTTGTACCCCTCCAGGCTTTTGTGGGCTTTTAAAGAGTCTCCAGAGTAGGACGAGGGAAGGTTGATGAGGTAGCTGTAGATATCAGGATACTGCAGTACACAGTAACACATGTTAGAAGCACATTGTAGGAATCTGTTATCTTTAATCTAATAAGTTTTTGTTTTGTACAGGTCTGTGTTTTTTAATTAAAGTGCGCAGTGAACTCTGTTGCCTTGAAACTCATGCTGGCGTCGTTCATTTCATATTGGCTGTCCCTGCCTGCCAGCATGGTGGTGTAAACAGAATGGGTCACGTGACGTCCGGAGCTCTATTGAGCTGAATATCGATACTAGAATTCGAAGCAGAATTTAAATTTCTCTCCTATTTGATAAAGTTTGCATCAATTGTTGTTATTTTCGTGTTTATTATTGTGAAGCTGTTTTGCAACAATCTGTATTCTATAAAGCACTATAGAAATAATGGTGATTTGACATGTGCTTTTGACCTACAGTAAGAATTCATATTTGATAATACATGATCATTTCCACATTTTTCAACTTATAGTAACATCCGCTGTTTCCGAATCGATCCGCCCCCCTCATCGTTCTCAGCCAATGAGACTGCAGGAGGGCCAGCTGTCTGGAGTCACGGCTACACTGAAGCCTCAGGCATCAAAAACAAGTGAGTGACTACTGGATAATTGACTCCATAAATCCTCTGTATCAATGGTTATTAAATGTCTGTTTGCGTCGCACAGATTATGTGTGGCTGCGCTGTCGGTGAACAGCTTCTGCGGCAGTAGAGAAGCTCTGTACGGCGTGTTTGACGGCGACAGGAATGTGGAGGTGCCCTATTTACTCCAGTGCACCATGAATGACATACTGGCAGAGGAACTGCACAGGACCAAGAGTGAAGAAGACTACATGACCAACACCTTTCTGGTCATGCAGAGGTAAATGCACGCGTAATAAGTGGCGACGGTTGGTATGGCAGGACGTTTGATTAATACTAAATATGTCTGTCTTTTCCCGCTACATTAAATAGGAAGTTAGGCACTGCAGGGCAGAAGCTGGGCGGTTCGGCAGCGCTCTGTCACATCCGTCACGACCCCACAGACCCCGCTGGCTGCTTCACCCTGACTGCCGCTAATGTGGGCAAGTGTCAGGCCGTGCTGTGTCGCGACGGCAAAGCTCTTCCGCTGTCGCTGCTGCACAACATCAGCATCAAGGAGGAATACAACCGTGTGCGGCAACATAAAGCAATCATCACTGAGGTATGAGGAACGGTTTCCCCTGGCATTGAAGTCAACATGAAATGAAAGTTTGTTTCACTGTTCCTGATCTTATTGTGAACTATTCTATTCATCTGTGCATGTCATTCCAGAGAAAAAAAAATGTCTCTTTGCATCAAAATGTAAGGAGTCTGCACAGTCGATTAGTTTATCTTAACCAACAAACAATAGCTATTTATTCATTGTTTGAGGTAGAGGTGTGTGGTATGTATCTTCTACGATAATATTGGAAAATGTTGTTTTAATGAAGCTGACATTACTCATAAAAACAAACAGACACATGCCTTGAGAGTCCTAATAGAATGCAGTTAAAATGTCCCCAAAATTCATGATATGGGGGGACACAGTGAGTATAAGTTTCTATATCAGGAGTTTTCAGAGTGTGGGGTGCCAGAGCACGTCAGGAGAGACGTGCAGAGTGGTAAAAAAAAATGATATAAATTAATGATTCATTTCAATAAATACATTAGAGCTGAAACAATGCTTTTAGTTTTTGGACAAGAGGCTTTGTTTCCGCTCCTCTGTTTTCAATCCGATCATTTTAAACCGTAAACACCTGGAAAGTTTGCGGTCCAAGTATCCAGTAAGTGAATGAATTCGAACAGTCAGTCCAAAACAGCCCTAATGCAGAGAAAACCCAGGTGATTTCATCAGAGGTGGTGCAGAAAATAGTGTATTTGGCTTCAAAGCATGGTCTCTCTCCTATTCTATGATTGTTTCGGAGCAGCCCCAAGCCATTTCCCGCTGTGAAATACAGACTGAAGAACACCCAACTGCTGCATGAGCATAAATATACACATAGTACATCACTAGGCTGGATAAAGCAATCCAATGTCGTACTAGTAAAGTTTTGATGGATGACGATTGTAATCAAGGTAAAGACGATTACAGTGAGTACAGGAATCGTGCATTAGGCACACGAGATTATTGATGCACAAACAAACTGTGTGTCACACTGAACGCTAGTAAAAATTGGACGGTGTACCTTGTGTCGAGGGAGGCCCACTGTCTTTGACTTTGAAAACCCCTGTTGTATATATAATTATATCACACAAGTGTGCTGGTTTTCCCGAATATGAGCATGATTGCAAATGTGATATTGATTTTAACAGTTCAGAAAACAAAAAGTTAATATTGTTAGTTCAAATTTAAAACAGAACTGTGTTCATCTCAGATCAACAAACATTAGTGTTTCATTCCTGAATGAATCAGAGTTTTAGAATGACTCAATGACGACAGATGCTGCTTCCCAATTACCCTACTTGTACTATGCTTTAAAAGTATGTACTCTTTTTGTGAAGAAAACACGGATACTTTGGAGTGTCTTGCTACCACGTCATTAAATTGCACTCCGTCGTGGAGTTAAGTGCATTCTGTCACCTTAATTCGCCCTGACAATCATCCTGTCACCATTTACATCCTCTCATACACATTTTATTTAATTGCATTTAATCTACTTACACAATTCTTCCTACTGCATTGGAGCAAAAACAAGTAGAACATTGATCTGCAAGTCCTGGTTCCATCATGTGGAGTACTCTGCTCTTTTTTTTTTTTTTTTTTTTAAATGTGGATTTTATAGTTAATTGCCAAACATATCTACAAAATGTTTTGCTATTGTGCTTTTTGTATCTTCATAAAAGTTCACAATGTTGCAGATGAAATATTACGTTTGGCAAACTCATTTCAACATACTGTTGAAACATATTCTAATCTCACCTATTATTTCATTATGATATACATTAGAATGTACGTGATCGCACAATGGGGTGACATGTGACACTTTCCTAAATTCCTAATGAATCAGAGCTGTTCGTTTGAAGGAATGACTCAATGACCCTCTAACTGAAGACAGTTAAGACTTACTGCCACCTACTGGTGGTTTTAGTTTCATATTTAAAATTTTATTTCATTTAAAAATCATATTTCAATATTCAAAATATTTTATTTTTATGTTTATTCTAATATTTTTATCACATTAATCTCATCATTATTCATTCAAATGTAATTGCAGTGTAAGTAATGCTGCTTTAGATGAATTACTTTTGCAGTGAAAAAATGCATTTTGTTGATACTGATTTTATTTGATTGGTAACAGTCTTATAAAATGTAAAACGTATTAAGATATTTTTTGTCAATATTGCACACCCCTAGTTTGAGGCCGTTGCCTTTGTAAAATTTTTCCAATATTTACAAAGGTAATTGAACACTGGTTAAATAAGAGTTGATTTGAAAATAGCGTAAGCATGGGGTAACTGGCTGCTCACATTCAGCTCTGACTCCATTCTGATATGAAATGCCCATTTTACATCAGCACACCAATTCACTGTGACAAACCAGAAGCCTGTCTGATGTTTTTTTTCTCATTCAAGAGTCAAAGGAAGTGAAATGCCATTTCATGTTGACTTGAAGGTGGATTCTGCTTATCTGTTGCTTTTATAGAAGTTAAATGAATAGTTCACTCAGTAACTCGATTTCTGTCCTCATACATCATTCTCTTTACTCATGTAATTTTCTTCCTTCTGTGAAACACAAAATAAGATATTAATCATGTTTAAGCTTTTTTCTGTACAATAATAATCCAGCCGTTTCAAGCTCCAAAAAGCCTGGTAGCCAGGTGTCCTTTATTTATATAGTGCTTTGTACAATGCAGATTATTGAAGCCGCTTTACAGTGATAACAGGAAAACAATTCTGCACAGCAGCTCTACAAGAAAATGGTGTCATTGTCCAACTTAAAAGATTAGTTCACTTAGTTCAATTCCTTGATAATTTACTCACCCTTATGTCATCCAAGATCTTCATGTCTTCATTCGAAAAGAAATTAAGGTTTTGGGGTAAAATATTCCAGGATTTTTCTCCATATAGTTGATTTCAGTGGGGTACTGCAATTTGGACCTTCAGGTGGTTTCAATGCAGCTTCAAAGGGCTCTACACGGTCCCAGACAAGGAATAAGGGTCTTAGAGAAAGAAAGACATGAACTTCTTGGATGACTTGGGGGAGAAAACGGTGATGTCATCATCCAGTACAGTCAAGTTATCATACAATGGTGTCAATGCAAGCAGATCAAAAACACTGTTGAATATCAAGTGTCCCCAACTAAGCAAACCGGAGATGACAGCGGCAAGGAACCAAACTCCAGTTGAAAAAAAAAATTGACAAATAAACGCTTCATCGGACAAGCCATTTTTTGAAGCAACACAATCAGTATGTATAATGTTCAAAGTAAAATTGAAATGATGTCCTGAAACAAGTGAATAATACTAAACAACAACCTACATTTTGCTCTGTTTAAATGCAAAGTTATCACATCGCTTCTGATGACCACTTTTACACTATTTTATAGTATATGCTTTTTGGGGCTCGAAACTGTTGAATTGACTGGATTAAAACGGCTAAACAATTCTTCAAACCAAAGATATACAATCATTCAGCTTTGAAGTTGAATGTTGGGGTGAACCATTCCTTTAACTCACGCAAACAATCTTTGAACATTGTTGTTTACAAAGAGCTATGTTCACTCACCAAAGTGCGCCACTACGGCGAATTCCTCTTCTTAAACAGGACAACAAAGTGAATGGCGTAACAGACTCCACACGCATCATGGGCTATTCATTCCTCTACCCAGCAGTTTTACCTCGCCCGTACGTCAACACGCTCCCACTGACCCCCAGAGATGAGTTCTTTATCCTGGGCAGCAGAGGTCTCTTTGAAGTCATGGACCCTAGTGAGGCGGTGGAAGCAGTACGGAAGGTTCCCGATGCTTTGGCAGCTGCCAAAAAGCTGTGCACATTAGCACAGTCGTACGGCTGCACGGACAGCCTCAGCGCTGTGGTGGTGCAGCTCAGCGTGGCTGAAGACTGCTGCTGCTGTTGCTGCTCGGCGTCCACAGAGCCGGGCTCCGGAAGCATCCACGCGCCGCCGCAACCTCCGCCGAGCCCCGGGCCAGGCCTGTACCCGGCCTCTTCTGCTGGCGTGCCCCCGTCTTCCTGCAGCGAGATCAGCTCCGAGGTCAGTGCTTCCGAGATGAGCTCTGAAGTGGGATCGACCGCGTCCTCGGATGAGCCCCCGCTCCTGCTGCAGGATGCACACATCCACCTTCATCCACAGAGCCACCCGCCACAGCTACAGCAGAACCCACGCCTCCCTTGCTGCACTCTCCATCTAGCTCCCAATGCCAGCAGCTCTTTCCAGAGGCAACTTTCCAGCGCCACCTTTTCCAGCGCACTTTCGGACAATGGCCTGGACAGCGAAGACGAAGAGCCCATCGCTGGCGTCTTCTCCAACGGCAGTCGAGTGGAAGTGGAAGCTGATGTCCACTGTCTGGGCCATCTGCTGCCTCCACCGCCACCTCCACCTTGCACCCCGGAAACCCCTGAGAAGCTTTCGGAGAGCGTGCTGGAGATGGATAAGACTGGAAACTTTGCAGGAATGGATGCTTGGAGCAAGACCTTGGGAAAGCGAAAGGGAAACGGCTCGGTGGCACCACAAGAGCAGAGCCACAACTTGATCGAGGTGGCCGAGGCTCCTTCCAAGAAACCAGGGGGTTATTTCACGGCCCCCGCTCAACCCGACCCCGACGACCAGTTCATTATACCTCCAGAACTGGAGGAGGAGGTGAAGGAGATCATGAAACAGCATCAGCAGGACCAACAGAGGCCGACCAAGAGCGAGCGACCTGCAGACTACTACGACACGCCGCTCTGAAGGAGCGGTTGCATTCTGCCATCATCTACTCGCCTTCATGTCGTTGGCTTTATTCTGCAGTTCTTGAACGTGCAGTCTTTTGCCCAACACTGAAGAACTCTGACAGCATTTCTTACACTAATGCCGCCACTTTTGAGTGAATCGGTCAGAACGACATGAGGCTGAGTGAATGATGATCGAATGTTCACCAGTACTCCAGTGGAATATCTGCTGGTCACTGCTTTGTCAGTCATCTACCTACAACGGCTCTGAAAAGTCACGAAACTGGGCCAAACTGGCAACATGATGATGCCACTTCCCGCACAGTCCACTAAGATCTCAATCAATCCCTTTAATAGAACACAAGAGTGACCTGCGATCTACCGTGCCTCACCCGTTTCACTAGAGTTTTAAAAGCAGTTCACTACTGATTACTGACTGTTTTAACTTTTATTTACCTTAAACCGATACCTATATAATTCAACACTAGTATTGCGACGTTAACTGTCATTACCAACAAGTTTCTGGATATTTCGATTTTCTTTTATTTACCATATGCGAGAGAAGTTACAACAGACTTTAAGTTGATTTAAAAACAGAAGATTGCGTTGACGTAAAATTGTGTTGTACGGTACACACTAGTAATACCACACTTAACTGTTGTAGATAGGGCACTTAAAGTAATACTGTATCTCTTCAGTAAATCAAGGCTTTGCGCCTGCATAAACTAGAAATTTAGTGGAAATTTGAAAGACTAACTCCTAGGAGTTGCTTACTCTTTTATGGTGACTTCGTCACTTTTTTACTAATCTTCTCTGCGAGAAATTGTGATTTTTTTTTTTTTTTTTTTTTTTTTTTTGTTGTTTCTTTTTCTCTTTCCAATGATTGTAAATAAGAAAAATATTGTATACCAATGCTTTTTAAGGGAACTGTGTGTCTAGAACAAGATGACCCTTTATGCATACATGCCAATGGATGTATATGTATCAGAAACATATACACACACACCACTTGTAAATGAACTGTGCATTCTGCCCAGTGCTGTTGTCACTTGCTGATCAATGAGCCATACACACAACACACATAAACACACACACACTCATTCGCCTCTTTACACCAGCATGACTGTGTCAAGTCCTGTAATGCAATCCAATTTATCTGCAAGGAATTATGCTCAAACCAACCACACAAACAGTTCCTGGTTTTGTTATAATAAATCTTAAATTTATGACTCTACAGTAGCTTTTCTTGTGGTGCTTTCTGATGAGTGTCTGACATAGTTTAGTTTTTTGGGGGTTTTTTACCATCGTTAGGACCAATTTCTCAATATTGCTAAACTGTGGATCATCTATCATTGCTTTAGCACAAAATGCAGTCAATGACCGTTCCTTTCAAATGATATTAATATTATATTAATTTCTTTCTCTCACTTCAACACAACCACCGACAAAACTACATTTCTAAAGTAATACCTTATTGCAATATATTTTGAATCTTAAAAAAAGGAAATCCTATCAAAACAATTAGATGTAGCTGAACACCTCTTTCATTTTTATTAGCATCTATAAAAGGGAAAAAAACGTAGGAATAATTCTGTCCTGTAATGTGAACGTAACAGATACGGCGGTGAATTGACATGAACAGCAGAGAGGTGCCATTCTTCTTTTGTAAAGAAACTTTACCAAAGAAAATGTGTAAGCTACCTCTTGTTAGTGTTATTATGTCATTGTTTTATGAGTTGACAACCATTGCTGTTGTTATAGAATTACTTCATGAGATGTATGAAGTGTTTTTGAAGTTTTAGGACATTTTGAATGTGAAATGAACTGCTCTGCCAAGCTAAAAGTTGACTAGGAGAACTGTGTGACGAGTATTGAAAAACTATTTAAATTGATAAATGTATCCTAGCGATTGTAAAATAAATAAATATAGTAATAATAATGAAACTGTAATATACAGAGGTAAGTACACTCAAAGGATTCCATATTTCTAACATGTTTTTCCTGCAGAGAAAATAAGCCAATCACAGTCTTGTTTGTTGATCTCGTGTACAAAACTTTATTAATTTTATATTAATAAAACTTTGTGAGGTCGCGAACTGAGTGACAGATTTCTAGTGAAAGCCTTTGCGTGGCCTTTGCATGCTTTTTGATGCTAAATATAATCCATTGAATAAAATTTGTTTTTCAAGCTGCTAAGGTCCGACGGCCAATTATATGCTGCAAATTTTCAGAAGTGACCTCTACATATAATTGCGGAATTCACTTTTGAAATTGCAATTGACACCGTAATAACTAGCATGAGACAAAAATATGGCATGTCGAAGTAGATAAACACAATGTAAATGCAGACTTTTATAGATTAATTAAAAAAAATATATATTTGTATCAATATATTTTTGATATTCCATTCCAATACTTACATAATCTTAAATGTCTCGCTGTGCACATTACTGTTCTTGTTATGGTGGAGCTGTTTCTTACACATTACATCTGCACTTTACTAGAGAACCCTCACTAATTTCAGATTCTCAGTGATTTGATTCTTAGTTCACCCGAAAATGAAAATTCTTTCATCTTCAGAACACAAATGAAGATATTTTTGAAGAAATCCAATGGCTCTGTGAGGCCTCCATTGACAGCAAGGTAATTAACGCTTTCAGATTCCCAGAAGGATACTAAAACATATTTAAAACCATTCATGTGAGTACTGTGGTTCAACCCTAATATTATAAAATGACGAGAATACTTTTCGTGTGCCAAAAAAAACCAAAATAACGACTTTTCAACAATATCTAGCGATGGCCGATTTCAAAGCTTTGCGAATTTTTTGATTTGAATCAGTTGTTCAGTTCACATATGACTCAACAAAGCCTTGTTTACTGAAATCACGTGATTTTGGCGCGCCGAACCACTGATTTGAAACAAAAGATTCGTAAAGCTTCGAAACAGTGTTTTGAAATTGACTATCACTAGATATTGTTGAAAAGTCATTTTTATTTTTTTGGCACACAAAAAGTATGCTTGTCGCTTTATCTCATCACTGTACTCGCATGAACTGTTTTAAATATTTTAGTACCCTTCTGGGCATCTGAATTTAATTACCTTGCTGGCCATCGGATTGGCCTCATCAAAAACATCTTAAATCGCCTTCCGAAGATGTACGAAGGTCTTACAGATGTAGATGGACGTGAGGGTGAGTAATTTTTTGGGTGAACTAACCCTTTAATTGTCACGTTTTAGTTAACTTTAAGCAAAAGTTCGAGTAAATGTTTAATTGTCCATCTGACTACGTAACTAGTAAAATTAAATGTATGAATCAGCAAATTGATTAATGAATTGTGATTTTTATCACAAAGTATGCTTATGTAAATCTCAATTTTTAACAAAGAAAGGTAATATTACAGACAATGACGCTTGTGTAGCAACAATAACATGCATAGTTCTAAACTACTCTCAAATTGAAGGCTATGCTTAAAGCTGCAGTCCATAAGTTTGGCCTCTTTGTCGCCATCTCTGTTTGAAACCTGCGATTGCAGTTATTTGCGGAATTATCATTTTTTATGTGGGTTGTGCATCAGCATGGCTCCTCAGCACGGATGAATCTAATGTTTGCTGTCAGTCACCGAACCGGTGTGGATACTGTACTTCAGAAGACTACATCTTGGAAATATGACCAAAATAAGAATTTTAACAAGTAACGTCTGCCACTTTTGTTTTGACCAACTGAGGGGAAAAAAAGCAATAAATCGCGCTGCCAACGGTGATTAAATCTGACGAAAATCTGATGCCGTACAAATTATGATTGTTCTATTTTGTTTTCAAATTGTTAATGTTAGCAACATCAGCATTGCGTGACTCTGTATTTAGTGTGTATTACCTGTAGATTTCAATTTCTATAGCCACTCAAGTTAAAATCCTCCATCAAAATGATTAGTTTCATGATTCCAGCTTCTGTGAGAAAAAGGCAATAAACCGCCACCAGGAGCATCTTCCAAAAATAGGGATGTGATGCTGAAAATTTTAACACCGGTAATACTGGGGCGCGAAGTCTTCACTTCTTTTTTTAAAATCGCTTATGAATCCCGGTGTCGCCGTGTGCATTTAACTTTCACTTTCAAATTAGTGCCAATTGCTTGAATGGTGGGTTATTACTCTCGCTGAAAAACACAACAACGATAAACTTGCTTATATTAAACATAGAAGGGTTATTAACAAAACGAATAAGAATACACCATGCTAATATAAGATAACAAATAGGCTAACTTACACCGTGGAAACTGTGGAACCAAATAAATAACAGAACATTTAAGTGCTTTAGTCAAGAGCAGTGAGATTCCGAAGTATTCCAAAATAAGTCCCGCCTTCTAAATAAGAGCCAGTTGCGGGTTGTCAAAGTCATATCCAGGGTTGGGGAGTAACGAAATACAAGTAACTTAGTGACATATTTAAAATACAAAATGTGAGTAACTGTATTTCATTACAGTTCCATTTTAAATGGGTGGTAATCAGATTACAGTTACATCTGAAAAGTGTTTTAGATTACCAAAGTGATTACTTTGAGTTTTAATGTCATTTAAACAGCGATTGGTGATTCTCTGACTCTGACCGTCTGAAAAAGCGGAGTTAAGTTTCATGTTTTCCACTGTTTTCATGTTTTGTGATAGTTGTTTGTGAGTCATTTTATAATTGTAAAAAAGGTCACTGCAACTTTTTCTCACAATTGTGAGTTTGCATTTCACAATTCGGACTTCTATTTCTCAGAATTGCGAGATTTAAACTCATAATTGCAAGTTAATAAAGTCAGAATTGGGAGATATAAACTTGCAATACTGACTTTTTTTCTTGCAATTGTGAATTTAGTATGTGAGTTAAATGTCATAATTCTGACTTCTCTCAATATTGTGAGTTTATATCTCATAATTCTGACTTTATAACTCACAATTGCAACTTTATATCACACAATTCTGAGGGAAAAAGTCAGAATTGTGAGATAAAAACTTGCAATGACCTTTTTTGTGTTTGTTCCGCACTTATTAGCATTCTAAAGTATTTAGATTAAGTTACTAAATTTGAGTTATGTAACGAAATACGTTACAAATGACTTTTTAAAGCATGTATTTTGTAATCTGTAGTGAAATACATTTTAAAAGTAACCAAAGCTCAGGTTCTAATAGAGACTCTCAGACGTACGATACGCATTAGCTTGTTCCAGCTTCATTCAAATAATTGAAACAAATAAAAATTCAACTAAATTTATGAGACGGTTGTCAGATTTCATTGGTGATTTAAAATATGAAATTTAATTGAAAGCTTGCCAAACAGCTTTTGAGAATTTAATGTTCCCCATTCAAAGATATAGAAGCTGCACTTGCATCCCCGAGAGGCGTTTCAGAGTGAAATGACTTTGATTAACATTAATGGCACGCTATCTGCCGCTGCGACATGATGTGGATCTGACACGCGCACAAATCTTTACATTCGTTTAATACCTAATTTAACTCATTTAAGACACTGAACGAAAAGGACATTTTGGCATAATTTGTGTTTGTTATGGTACGTACTCAGTGCGTTCTCTTTTATCTTGTCGCACTTAAATGGTTTAAAAGTATTTGCATGAATCACAGCTTGGTCATATAATGTAGAAAAACGAATACTGCGTTAATTGCGTTCAATATTTTTCAAGCCCTAGGGCTCGTTCATACAGAACCCGTCTTTGCGGCCCTCAGGATTTAAAAAAAGCGCAGTGCCGAATGCGAGGGTCTCGAAACGCACTTTTGAGACGTAAGACTACTTTAAACTGAAGCTTGCAACTGTTTTGGAACTGACATTGACAAGCGGTGCTACGTGTAAAAGTTGAAATTCGTTTAGACACTCATGTACAAGGCGCAGCATAAGACGCGAGATGATAGCGTAACGGTCACAAACATCCTTCCAGCACGTTTACATAGAAATAGAAATTGAAATAGAAAAACACATTCTGTGTGAATCCCCCCTTAAAATGAAAAAAATTGACTCTGGTGATGTAACAGGTGTTACACCAGATTCTGTGACCATCGTATTCTGTGACCGTAGAGGCCGTGGTTATCATTGTGCTGCGTCATGTACGCAAATCGCGTAAATTCTGACGATAAAAGACATTCGTGCGCTGACATACGGCGCTGGCGCATATATATATATATATAAAATAATATATACAGTATATACACAATATATTATTCGATAAATATTATTCTGAATTGCAAAACAAAAACGCTCTTCCCTTATGTACTTGCTCAGAAATGATTTTGGATTATTTTTAACCAAAAGAAAAAAAAAGTTACGGACTGTAGCTTTAATATGTAGCTCTGTTTGACACATTTTGTGTCTCTAAGTCTCTATTGCCCAAGGGGTCCTTGCCCTGAAAAACTTTGGAGACATGTAAAATGAATAAAATCATGACACACATTTATACATGGTTGAATTGAATTGGAAGTAGACGGGCCTTCGGTTGGAATGGATGTCTCCAGTCTATTCACATGAACAGCAGCCAGCAGAAGAAGAAAGAGTGGAACGGTTAAGTTCTGTCGAGGCCACGCCTCCACGGGGCCAGTGAGCCAATAGGAACTTAAACGTTCCGATGGAAAGCTTACTATCCGTTGTCTTCGGTTGTAACTATGGAGGACCAGGAGTGCCACATTAAAATAAAACGATGAATCAATTAATTCGTTTAATAATTCACACATAAAAATGTAAATAAATAAATCACTTTTAAATAGGCAAATAAATAGACGTATTTAAAGTTGTTTATTTAATTCCTGTTTTTAAACGTAGATTAATAGAACACTAAAAAATACATTTGTAAATCTTTTTAAATCGCTTTTTAAATCGCCTTTTAAAACGCTTTTTTTTAAAAAGGATTTGTCAATTGCTTTTCTCTCTCGGTTTGCCAAACGCTTTTCTTTATCCATTTGTCAATCGAGTGCTAAAATGCCATTGGACAGGACACACGTGGGAGCAACCAATCAGCTTTCGCCATTTGAAGAGCCGCCCCTCTCTACAAGAGTTCCAGCAACGCGATGTCAGGAGAATGCTACATGTGTTTTTAGAAGTATTGTAGATGATTTGTTAGCTTTAGCTGATTCTCCTCTGGATTATCATTTTATATGTAAAAGAGTTTTTCAGTTGAGGGAAGACAATAATATATTGTGGTTGTACAATAAATGGAAGGATTTGAGTTCAGTTTGAGGTCATTCAGCGACTCCACAGCCGTCACGCTATGATTGAACTTCCAAGCGTTCTCGAACAACACCAGTCGCTGATGTACCGGCAGAAGAGACAGCAGGATGTATTGTTGTGTCGCTGAGGACAGTCCGACGACAACCATTATAACCTCTCCAAACACGTTCAGATTCGCCTGATGCTTTGCGTGAACGCGTTGCTGGAACTCTTGTAGAGAGGGGCGGCTCTTCAAATGGAGGTGAAAGCTGATTGGTTGCTCCCACGTGTGTACTGTCCAATGGCATTTTAGCACTCGATTGACAAATGGATAAAGAAAAGCGTTTGGCAAACCGAGAGAGAAAATCAATTGGCAAATCCTTTTTTTAAAAAAGCCATTTAAAAGGCGATTTAAAAAGAGATTTAAAATGATTTACAAATGTATTTTTTTATTGTTCTATTAATCTACGTTTAAAAAACGGAATTAAATAAACAACTTTAAATACGTCTATTTATTTGCCTATTTAAAAGTGATTTATTTATTTACATTTTTATGTGTGAATTATTAAAATGAATTAATTGATTCATCGTTTTATTTTAATGTGGCACTCCTGGTCCTCCATAGTTACAGGCAATGTAGCATAGTTGTGTTGTTGGGAGAGCGGGTTTGCTGGATTATTCATTAAATATAATGAATAATTGTGACACAACACTCTTTTTAAATGTCAAACAACAGGACATTAAACACTAACGGGTTTTCCTCTTTATTCAATAACACATGAAATAATAATATACATCGTAATTTAACATTTACTCTGTTTAATTCCACCCAATTTCAAGCATGCTGGAATTCATATATATATAATATATATATAAATTTGTATTTGAGCAAGTATAAATAACACGCTCTTAGGTTGAACATGGATGATTGTAACACATTGACAGTCAAGTACCTGATGATGTCTCTTTCTGAGAGATTAGTCACAGCATAAAAATAACTGGAATTGATGTAAAATAACTGTACAGATATATGCAAAGCAGGCTCCAATTAAGTTGACAAATTTAGATCAAACAAAAGACATTTTACCTGACTAAAGCTGCCAGTCTTTCCTGTTATTTGGCGAAAAAGAATGTCCAAGTCTATTGACTTTTTGTCAAAGAAAAACTAACCTTTGTAATTGTTTTGTATAATTTTATATGCAGTAAACCCGACAGTCTCAATGTTATGTAAACGAGCTTTACAGTTCCTGTAAGACTGTATTCAAACACCATTTCTCCTCCCACACGTATTATCTGAAATAATGAAAATATAGATTACTGGCTGGCAACTAATGTGTTTGAAGAAATGGACGGCATAAAATATCCTTTTTATATATATCTCTCTGATCTTTTCAGGGAGCAAGGGAAGTTTCTCTGATTATTTTGAAGGCTTTCTTTAAAAGGTTGTTGAAAGCGTCCCTTCATCACTAACCTATATTATTGTTTCTATGTTTTAACACCTTGGCATGGATTACAGAAAACGTAAAATTTCGCTGGGACGCACCTGATAAAGTGGTCAACCACGACTCCTTGGATACACTTCGGTCTTTGGAGGGATCTGCAGCGCTGTGTTTTTTTCCACTAGACAGGTACAAGCACCTAAATCACTTACAGAACAACACTCACGTTCCCCTAACGTTAGTCTATGGTTCCCTTTGTTTATTTCTGGGAACAAACAGAACTAGGTTTCCATTTTGGGAATGAGCGGTTATAAATGTTTTGATTCGTTTAAATAGAATGTACAGAGACCCAGACGACATGCGGATTGATTCCCACAATTTATTCATTCGTGGCCTATTGTAGGCCTACTAATCCTTTTCCTTGTTTTAGTTCAATCGTTACTAAAACCGACATCTTTTTTATTATGCATGTCGTGTGGGGCTCTGTAAGAATATCTAACTTTCAAATAAGTTTGCTATCAAGCATACAGCATTAGTTAACACAGCAGCAATTCCATTTGTTTTTTGAAGTAAATAAACTACAGTCTGTAACCAAGTCTGAACGTCCAGTTGTGATCCATCATACAATTAAAATGGATGCCAGCATCTTGACAAGCTACAAAATAAAATAAAAAAGCAACATAGCTCTTGAATTTCTATTACGCTCATCCTAATATGGCAGTTGCATGTATGTATTTGTAAAAGTGAGTAATTTTACTATAGTATGAAATACTGTGAGTAGGTTGATTTTATTATTATTATTATTATTATTACAGTGTAAATCTTTTCAACCATTTCAAACCCAACCCAAAATTCTTTATCAAACATGTTAGTTTGTGCATGCATTTAGTCAGAGAACAAATGCTTTTGGGGGCCATTGAACACATTTTAATTATTTTGCATTAAAGAATCAATTGCAAAAGCATTTTCATGAGTCATTCTCACAGCATTATTGTGTACATCACACATTAAGGCCTCTTCACACCAAGGATGATAACTATAATGATAAAGATATAGTTCTAAATATAAAAGAATCGCAGAGACCACACAGAGAAACGACATCTTTGGAATCACTTCCAGATTTTTCCTGCTGAACGATAAAAACTTTGACAGCCGATAAGAATCCATTCTGCTTTAAAGAGCTTGAGCATTTAAAGCGAAAGATGACAACTGCAGTGCGCGCTTATAATGAACTATATTGCCCGCTAATGTAGATATCATCGTGGTTATCTCTATAGTTTTCGTTCTCGATGTGAACAGATCTTTAGAGAACACATCACATCCCTCATGCTTTGGACGTGTACATGTTTTTCATGGTGATTCCCTCTCCAGCAAGCTGTACTTTTCTCCGGTTCTTCCTCTTCACACAGACCACGCTGACTACCGTTACGATCAGCATGACAACAAACACGATGACAGACGCCAATACGGCAGTGATGGTGTTGTTTTGGGCAGAGCTTTTAAACTGGCATCTGTCGCCGTAGTGCCACCAGTCGTTCCCCACCGCGCACCTGCAGGGAGACAGAACGCATACATGCTGCTCAGCTCTCACGAGTTCTCAAAGAAGCGCAGAGGATCGTAGTAAAAAGTGTAAACACTGTGGTGAATCACATTTTTGGAGATACAGTTCATGTTGAAAATAATGCTGCATATTGAACGAACGCATCGAAATAAAGACGCTTTTAGGTGTATCTGAAAAAAATCCAATTCATCCATAGAAGTGTGTTTTACATTCGACGCAAGTGGCCGGTAAAACACCTACTATGTTTGAGCTCATTGTTTGTGCTGCCCGTAAATGGAAGTGTCATGTAAACATCTTAGTCCTTGCTCTGGAAATAATCGCATTATTGGTGCTCATATAAACATAGTGAATGTCAAGTCAAATAACTCTAGTCCATCTTTCCAAACTCATTCCTCTTGGCTGGTTGGTTTCATTCATGGCTTGCACTGTTTAGTGGAGAATTTGAAAAATGAACTAGAAAAATACTTACATTTTACATCATTTAGCAGACGCTTTTATCCAAAGCGACTTACAAGGGGAGCAATTAGGGGTTAGGTGTCTTGCTCAAGGGCACTTTAGTCATGGTATCAAAGGTGGAGAGAGTGCTGTTCATTCACAATCCCCACTTTTAATTCCTGCCGGCGTGGGAATCGAACCGGCAACCTTCAGATTACAAGCCCGACTCCCTCACCACTAGGCCACGACTGCCTTATAAGAACCAAAGTGGTTGGTCACACTACTACCCACTACTAAAAGCCAAGTGAAGTAGCCTCTCACACATTACCTGCACACGGCCTCTCCTGCGTCATTCAGCGTGCACAAGCCGTCATTTTCACATTGTACTGATACACACGGGTCATGAGGTGTAGTGGTGGTGGTGGTGGTGGTGGTGGCAGATGTAGGAGAGGTCACGGTGGTTGTGTTGGTTGATGTGCTGTTGTCTGGATTTGTTGGACCGGGAGTTCCAGAAGGAGTTGAGCTTGTTGGAGACATGGTTGTGGATGGGAATGGCTGTGAAGCAACCAGATGAGAGATATCTACAAGAACATAAACAGATGGACAAATTTAAGGAGCACGGCATCAGGATAGCCTGCTGGAAGAAAACAAGTTACGTTGGACATTAAACTACTTTTGGTGAGGGATTATACAAAGGCTTTTGACAATCCCTGTCAGCTTTCACTGCATGGAATAGAGCAGCGTGAACATTCTGCTAAACATCTCCTTTTGTGTTCCATAGAAGAAATACCATCACTAGACAACAAAAGACATTGCAATTTGGTTGAATATAGGTTCTGACGCAGGGTGACTGAACATCAATGTCAGAACAACGTTTAATGTCAATTTGATGTAGAATATGATGACTGCTGACGTTGATATTTTGTTGGCTTTAAGTTATGGTATTAAGTAACCAAAACCTAACGTCTGCTAAAAGGAATAAAATTAATGTCCACAAAAATGTTAAATTATTTGACATGGTATTTAAGTAACCAAAACCCAAAATCTTCTAAAGCTCATGGTGATAGTGACATGACATGTGGCCAAGTATGGTGTCCTCACACACACACACACACACGCACGCACGCACGCACGCACGCACGCACGCACGCACGCAGACCCGGAGCAGAAGGCAGCCATTTAGCCTTGCTAAATTAATGAGAGTGAAAGAAAGTGCTGTTCATTCACTTGCCCCACCTAAATTTTACTGCTGGTATTGAGACCTTCAGGTTACAAGTCCGAATCTCTAACCATGTGGCCATGTTGACATCCACACAGCAATAAATTATAACATAATTACATGAAATGTGTGTATTTTGTTGGTTTTTAATCTTGACAAGTAATCAAATCCAACATCTTGCAAATGTCTCACGCAAACATCATGTTGGTGTTGCTATGAGACTTTTAGAAGATGTCATTGGTGTTAGGAAGATGTTGGATTTTGATTACTTATTACAACAACTTAAAAGCAACAAATAATTAACATGTAATGATGTTTTAATTTTAATTGTGGACGTTTGTGGGGTTAGTTCAAAAGAATTGACAGCTAAGGTTGGGGTTTGAGAGATCTCTGGTGTTTATTCCAACCAAAATGCAACATCTGCCCAAAGTTGGCATTTGATGTAAAGACAATATTAGGTTTTAATATCAAATCATCAATATTAATTTCATTCCTTGCCAACAGTGGTGCTTGACGTCAACCCCGATTTTCAACCAAAATTTGACGTCTGGCCGATGCTGGAGCTGCAACAGTCCTGCAAAGCTCCATACCTGTATTTTTCAAATAAGCCTGAAGGACTTGATTAGCTGGATAGGGTGTTTTTCACTAGGGTTGAAGATGAACTCCGCTTGACCGTGATATAGAACTTTAAACGCTATGTCAGGTGCTTCATATTTAGAACCTTTTATGGGTTCCCATCATGAGATTGTTATATGTATTTAGTTTTAATCAATTTTTTGTTTTGATTACATTTTCTGAATTTAACAGCTTGTAAACATATTTCATCACTAGAAAAAAAATTATAATTTGTTAGATTTATATAGAGCCTTTCTCTGCACTCAAAGCGATTTCCATGGAAGGGGGAACCTCCAAAACCACCACCAATGTGCAGCATCCACCTGGATGATGCAACAGCAGCCATACTGCGCCCACTATACACCAGCTTATTGGTGGAGAGGAGACAGAGTGATGAAGCCAATCAGTATATGGGGATGATTAGGAGGCCATGATGATGGCCAGAGACCAAATTTGGCCAGGATGCCTACTCTTTTTTTTTTTTTTCGAAGAACATCCTGGAATTTAATGACCACAGAGAGTCAGGACCTCGGTGTAACGTCTCATCCGGAGGAATAAAAAAAATAACCCATTAAACATGAAAGTATTCTGTGATCATTTAAGACATTTCTCCTTTTATGCAATCTTTATGGCATAAAGTGTAAAACTGAGTTAAGAAACCTTGTTTCTATATACAGTCGTGGCCAAAAGTTTTGAGAATTACATAAATATTGGGAAAGTTGCTTGCTTAAGTTTTTATAATAGCAATTTGCATATACTCCAGAGTGTTATGAAGAGTGATCAAATGAATTGCATAGTCCTTCTTTGCCATGAAAATCAACTTAATCCCAAAAAAAACACTGCTTTCCACTGCATTTCATTGCTGTCATTAAAGGGCCTGCTGAGATCATTTCAGTAATCGTCTTGTTAACTCAGGTGAGAATGTTGACGAGCACAAGGCTGGAGATCATTATGTCAGGCTGATTGGGTTAGAATGGCAGACTTGACATGTTAAAAGGAGGGTGATGCTTGAAATCATTGTTCTTCCATTGTTAACCATGGTGACCTGCAAAGAAACGCCTGCAGCCATCATTGTGTTGCATCAAAATGGCTTCACAGGCAAGGATATTGTGGCTACTAAGATTGCACCTAAATCAACAATTTATAGGATCATCGGCAACTTCAAGGAAAGAGGTTCAATTCTTGTAAAGAAGGTTTCAGGGCATCCAAGAAAGTCCGGCGAGTGCCAGGATCGTCTCCTAAAGAGGATTCAGCTGCGGGATCGGAGTGCCACCAGTGCAGAGCTTGCTCAGGAATGGCAGCAGGCAGGTGTGAGCGCATCTGCACCCACAGTGAGGCCAAGACTTTTGGAAGATGGCCTGGTGTCAAGAAGGGCAGCAAAGAAGCCACTTCTCTCCAAAAAAAACATCAGGGACATTGATCTTCTGCAGAAAGTATCATGAATGGACTGCTGAGGACTGGGGCAAAGTCATATTCTCCGAAGAAGCCCCTTTCCGATTGTTTGGTGCATCTGGAAAAAGGCTTGTCAGGAGAAGAAAAGGTGAGCGCTACCATCAGTCCTGTGTCATGCCAACAGTAAAGCATCCTGAGACCATTCATGTGTGGGGGTTGCTTCTCATCCAAGGGAGTGGGCTCACTCACAATTCTGCCCAAAAACACAGCCATGAATAAAGAATGGCACCAAAACACCCTCCAACAGCAACTTCTTCCAACAATCCAACAACAGTTTGGTGAAGAACAATGCATTTTCCAGCACGATGGAGCACCGTGCCATAAGGCAAAAGTGATAACTAAGTGGCTCGGGGACCAGAACGTTGAAATTTTGGGTCCATGGCCTGGAAACTCCCCAGATCTTAATCCCATTGAGAACTTGTGGTCAATCCTCAAGAGGCGGGTGGACAAACAAAAACCCACTAATTCTGACAAACTCCAAGAAGTGATTATGAAAGAATGGGTTGCTATCAGTCAGGATTTGGCCCAGAAGTTGATTGAGAGCATGCCCAGTCGAATTGCAAAGGTCCTGAAAAAGAACGGCCAACACTGGAAATACTGACTCTTTGCATAAATGTCAGTTAATTGTCGATAAAAGCCTTTGAAACGTATGAAGTGCTTGTAATTATATTTCAGTACATCACAGAAACAACTGAAACAAAGATCTAAAAGAAGTTTAGCAGCAAACTTTGTGAAAACTAATATTTATGGAATTCTCAAAACTTTTGGCCATGACTATAGAACCCTAACTAAACATTTATTTTAAGAGAGTAGGTTTAGAATTAAATGAGAGTAAGTAAAAAAAGATTTCATTCTATTTCTTTGTGCACTGACAATCTATTTGAAAAAAATTTGAAAAAATGAGAAATAAGTCAACTGAGTTGTGAAATGGCTCTGTGTTTCTCAGTGCTCACCTTCCATTGTAAGGAGGAAGATGGCATCTCCGCCCTTGATGAAGTCTCGGCTCAGTGCCCTGGCCTGGGTGAGGTAAACAGGGGTCCCAGCACCTGGACCACGGAAGTATTCTGTCCCACCGCTTTCTGTTACTTTTATCCCAACTTTACGTGGATCGTCCCAGAAGAAATTTTCTGTCCCTAAAGAGGCGATTTGAACAAAAGAGTGATGAGTGAGTGTTTATCCACTGGATTCTGTGAATATAATGGTTCCTCTGGTCTTCCTCCAGAAGAAAATTTTGTATATTTTAAAATTAAATTGATCAAAATTAAGATCTCCAGCCCCTTTTCAGTTACTAAATTGAACAGAGCAAAATTTCTTTGGATTGACTTGTAAACCTCCTTTTAGTTTTCTCTTCTTTTTTTTTCCAAAACTGATGAAGTTTGCATAATAATTTATTCAAAAATTAGCTGAATTATGACACTTATCTTTACAGCAGAATTTGAACTCATCTGATGAAGCTTGTCACTTTTCTGATTATTTTTTGTGAAGATTTGATTAAATCTTTTGTGATTTGATGAGGGTACTAAGCCATAAGGCGCTCTTCGATGTTTTGCCAAAGCAAATGTTAGAGATTTTAACGTTATTATGATGTGTAAATATGTTTTCAGTTCATTATGAAACTGGTGGGACAAATTAGATTAGTCGATGTAATTAATGGTAAAACACTAAATCTTTGGCATGTAAACATTTCAGAAATCTAACAGGACAAGATGGGAATTGTATACCCAAATCAACAAGACCACACCTTCCAAAACCATTGTGGGGTCTGTTGTTACGCTCCTCTGGTTGGACATGCGTTTGCGGATGTCTGCATTCTGATCCATCAGCATCATGGTCATTTGCTTCCAGCGAGCAGGCCAGACCAGAGTGTCATCCACGGCATCGTCCCCTGACGTTAAGTGTGCATAAACTCCCAGCTCGCCTGGGTATCCAGCTGTGCCGTTGGGATACAGGCCCATTTGGAAGGTGTAGCCGTCCTTGGATCTGAAACGCGGACTGTAAATGGCGGTATCCATTGTCGTGTTCTCCAGAATGCTTCTGAAGTCCTTGATCATCCATACATGTTCAGGGCAAGTGGTCTCTGATAGGTTGATGTCATCTAGTGAGAGTCCGCCTGTGTTTCCACTCCCTTTAATTCCCTCAAACACCACACGGAACTTTTTGGAGACATTCAGGCTCACATGTTGGATTTGCCACAGGTCACCCGGTGGAGCTTTCAAATAGAAGACATAAAAGATTCCCTGTTAGTAAAGCATCTTATTGTTTTGTTGAGTCGGTCAATCCAACGTTTTTTGTTTGTTTGGTTTTTTTAAGTTATGTACATTTATAACATTATACTTTGTGTACTGGCTTAGCATTAAATTACATCCAACTTGTTAATGCTGGTTCCTGGGTGTTTCTAATACAAACTTGACATGTTTCTGTATTATGACCAATGTAATCAATCTCTTGAAATTTTGGTGCTTTTTTTCCCTAATGTCATTAAGATATAGTGGATTAGTTAATTTGCTAACTGGGAACACAAAATGTAATTGTAATTTCCATTCACCACTACAGTTTACACAACCATGATGACTTCCAATTCTGGGAATTCCGTAAAATGGGAAATGGGTGCATCAGCTGGTTAGACACCAATTTAAAAGTAAATGTGTTTTCTGATGAAAAAAAAAATTAAAGCATGAAATTTACTTTTTTCCCCCCATCTCCTGATAATGATGCAAATTATTGGAGGTCATGGCATGTGCCACAGCTAGATTAGGATTAATCTGGCCATGTGAAAAGCAGGGAGAGGCTAGACGTGTTGGATGAGTGCTTCATGGTGGGCCATGGCCAAGCATATTTGGCAGCAGGTCAGGCTGGTGAGCCCTGCACACAATAGCCTCTTTTCCACTGTTGGGCCAATGCCAGCCAGAGCTAACAATGTGCCAGGCAAGGCCAATAGCCTCTGACCTCAAGCAGCGAGAGAAAATTAAGCTGCAGTAGCCCCACAGCACTACTCTAAAACACGCAAATGTCACACAAACCCACCATTTCACCAGCTAACTGAAAAATGATCACGAAATAAGCAAATGTTTGATCTTTACATAAAGGTTTAAGATTCCAGCATCGATTTTTGATCAATGTTTTACTGTAAAAAAAAAAAAAAAAAAATGTTACAGTGAGAGTATTTATTTTTGTGTCAGGGGTGCACATCAATCATGCTGAACTTCTTAATAAGGATTCTTCTAATCCAAAAAATGTTACATTTAACATTACAAAGCTCCAGACCTCCAACAGACAATTTGGGCACTTCACATTTTGATACTCTGTTACTACAATCACCAGATATAACAGTTTGGGTGAAATAGATTTAATAACCCATTCATAAATTGCATTAAATCCCATTTTTTAACAAATCGAAATTTTAACAAATCTAAAACAAAAGTTACACCTGTCAAAAAAAAAAAAAAAAAAAGATTTTTTTTTCCATGCAGCACATTCTGATTATTCCATATGACACTTCTATGAGAGGAGAAGTTGTGGCTGAACTATGAACTTAAACAATGCACTAACATGCAGTAAACACTGAGGCGCAGTGAAACGTCACCATAATGGTTTATCATTCATATGTGCAGTGCAGAGAGCTGTATATCGTAATGTAATTCGGTATATGTGTCTTTATTCTTTCAAAGGGTTGGAGCTGACAAATGGGAATTATTTTATGCTCTGTCTTTTTGCCATGCCTTGGGCATGCCTGCATGTCTCCTTCAGACAACTAAGCTAATGACTTTTAATGCAGGCGCCCTTTTATATGCGCAGGCACTACATGTAATGCCATACTATTGCTGTCTGCTTCAGACAGTGGTCACACCTGGATCTCATTCCCTTCTCAGAGAACCGATGTTTTGTGTCATTTAACCCTATTGGTATTGATTACAGCAGTGATTGTATAATGATTCAAAAAAAACAATATTTTTTCAGTTCTGCTGCTGTGAAAGATGATATATTGATATATGAAAACAAATGTGACCCTAGAAAAGTTAACCAAGACCATTCTTCCTCCTCCTCGTCATTCTCTTCCAGCAATGGCAGATTCAGATGTCCTGCAAGTGTCTACTCTAGTCTATATATGAAAAGTTTAATAACTGTTTGGGCTTCATTCTATGGGAATTATATGCACTGATAATTCATCCCTAAAAAGACCAGTAATGTATTAAAATAAATTGGGTCAATTATTTCATGTTGACTTTTTAGTTAGTTACGTTATTGTTATTATTATACAATAACCATTTTCTTTCAAGAGCAATTCAAATTTCATTCAAGACATTTGAGGTCAAATTATATCGTAAATATAGTAATTAAGGTGTGTTATTAGAATAATACATAAAGATCTGTGTGGTGCAGAGAAAGTGTCTTTGACAACATTAAAAAATAAAATGACGTCTGATATTCATTCATCCAAGGCTCAAGATTTGTACCTTCAATCTGCTGAATGAGATGCAGGGTCCCGTTCGGGTTTGTCACGTCGAACTCTCGGGTCCAGATCCTGAGCTGGTCGCTAGCATGACCGCTGTTGTAGAGGAAGAACTGCAGGCACTGGAATCCTCGCTTGGGATAAAGAATCCTGCTCTCCAGCAGCGCCTTGTCCCCCTCCATCCCAACCGCTGTGCTGAAGTGCATGAAATAACCCTTTCCTGAAAAGATGGATAACAGTGGTTATAGAGTATATGAAGTGACATTTGCAAAGCCTTTTACATTTTACTAATGTTCATGTTGAGTGATTACGAGAGGTGTTTGGAGTTCAAATAAAAGGAGTGTTTAATTGTACTGAAAACGTTTTCTGTGTTTTAGAATTTTAGAGATTTTCTCTTTAATGGAACTTACAAAAACCCTTTACATTAACCTGTTTAACCATTTAATAAAAAAGTTCTGCAGCAGCTGATTTGTCATCACAAGATTGAATGATTAAGACAGTTTACACCGGATTTCACTGACTGTAAAAGTTTAGAAGGGAGATTTGATTGGCTTGTGCATTCAGTAAAAGAGACAAAGCTTGATGTTTGACTTTGTACGATTTCTACTTCAATGGTACTTAAGTACAAATACAATTACTATATACATCATTTAAATAACGTTTGTTTTTGGTTTTTGCACCCTGAAGAAGGCCTGTTTGGTCTGGAAGCTTGTTTCTGCCATGGTACAGAAAATAAAAAGGGTAACTGTGACTTTTTTTCTCTGACTTAATTATAAGCAATTGCAAGTTTTAAACTTGGAATGAGTTGCCTGAAAACGGGATTCAAATTGCAATTTCATAAATACCATACCGTGATCGTCTCTGTGTAAACTAAAAGACGCAATTTTGTGAAAACATTGACATGCATGCGTATTACCTGTTCCGTCAAGAGACACGTATCAACTAACAAACATATAACTGTGAGAACATTAAAAAAAAATCCTCAAATTCCAAGAGAGATTTCAGAGAAATTTAGCATGTGAATGTGCTCTTTTTATAATGGAGCACATTCACATGCCAGTTCATGGGGTCGATTACAAAAGTTATCTAATTTTGAAATAGAAATGCCTTTCACATGTCCGTGTGTGCAAGGATCTTTGATCAGTGTTTTACATCAGCACCCTGTACAGAGTGTTCACATTCACATTGCAATTCAGTGAATTTATCAGATTAAATATTGTGCATCCCCACAAATGATTCTTTTGAAGTGATAGTTAGAAATGAATCTCATTGGCACTGTCATAACTTTCTGTATAACAATGCTACACAGAAACTTAAGTGAAGTGCTCTTTTCCACATGGCCAGAGTGAATGTGTGAACTAAAAAGTATGGAAGCCCGTTTCCGGCACTGAAAAAAAAGAGAAGATTATTGCGACTTTCTTATTTCTTATTGTGACAGAATTCTGAGATAAAAAGTCAGAAAAGTCGCAATAATCTATTTTTTTTTTTCAGTTGCGGAAACGGGCTTCCATAAAAAATCACCATAACAATTAAAAAAATGAACAATAAAAGCCATATGATAGCTTTCTATGCGAAACAGAATGAATTTAAGTTGTTATGAAAATAGTACATTTGACATCAATAATGCCAAACTGGTTTGGAAATGCATGAGTGTGAGAGTGTAAATTATGAGAGAAATTTAATTTTTGGGTGAACTATCCCTTTAAAGCTTTATTTTAAATATTAAAAATCAACAAGACTTACCATCACAGCGTTCCATGTTGGTGTAGTCAGTTTCTGGTCCACCTGCAGCTTTGGAAACACGCTTCCAGCTTCCAGTGTTAGCATTTTCATGGCTTTGGATCATTCCACAGATATTTTCCGATTCAAAGTTACAGGAGTCCAGAAATGTGGAGAAGCTGGCTGTGAAGTAATCACATGTTGTCAGATGAACCAGTAGCACAGGCACACTTAAAATATTCATAAATTCCCTACATGTTCTTCTGTGCGATCTTGTTGCGAACAAAGTATTTTGTACACTCCACCAATGTCGACTAATTAACGTTGAGAATGTCCCTCCCCGCTGATACGAGCAAGAATTGGAATCAAATCAAATCTTGAAATTAGTATCATTACCCAGCCCTGAGCAAGAAGCACATCATTTTTACGACTGTGACGTAAACCAGTGCTTCTCAACCCTGTTCCTGGAGTTTATTAGTAGATACTCCAGGACCTGAAATGTGCGTGTCAGACAAACGGGTCCAGAAACAAGGTTGAGAACCAATGATTTAAACTAAACATCACATTTCATATAGGAAAGAGGTTTTGCATCATTTTAGATGTCATAGTGTGTAAAATGCATTACTGCAGTTGTAGAGTCTGTTGAGTTTGAGCAGGTCGCTGTCGCTGAACTCCATACGCTGGCCTATGACGTCACTGAATGCAGGGATCTTGGTGACTATGGTGGGCTCAGCACCGTTCTGGAAAGCTTTCTTGCTGTAATGCATCATGGAACCATAATCATAAGGTACGTTCAGGGCACTGGATGTAGTGTCGTTGTATGTGTTGAAGTTATGCTCCTTGCCTGTGAAATAAAGGTGTTCTGAAAATAAATGCCCATCCCTGAAAATAATATCTCCGTGTATCAAACAAACATAACAATAATTTGCATGTTAAGAATCTTCTAAATTAGAACATGTTTTATCCACAATGTAAATACTTAAAGATTAACACTGTAAATGTCACAGACTGTCACAATGTCAAGAGAGTTTTCAGTATTCACATGCCAGGTAAGTTATTCATGTGCTCCATTATAAAAGTTATCCAAATGAATTTTTCACATGTCCATGTGTGCAAGGTTCACACATGTTGTCAGATGAACCAGTAGTACAGGCAAACTTTAAACATTCATAAATGAATGTCACATACTGTATGTCTGTGTATTGTCTTTGTGTCCTTGCTTAATATAGTTATTTGCTTATTGATTAGTCCTACCTGTTCCTTGTTTTCTCACTCATTTTCCCTGTGTACTTATACAACCAGTTCAGTTCTTTGTCTGTTCTTGACATGTATAATGCAGGGTGCATATGGATGTTTTTGATGAATTCCGAGTATTGGCCGGCTCCTGCGTCAGCATCTCACGCACGTGACCAGAGCTGGCCAATACTGAGCCCGTGTTCGGACATAAACATAAGCTCTGCAACGAAAATAGTACGGCAGAGGACAGAATTTTTTGAATAAAGGTGTTAATTTTGTTGTTGTTTTTTTGTGCACAAAAAGTATTCTCGCTTCATAATATTAAGGTTGAACCACTGTAATCACATTGACTATTTTATCTATGCCTTTAACACCTTTCTGGACCTCAAAAAGTGCCATGATATTGCTGCCTACTCTCGTTTCCTCCCTGGCTCCTCCCACCGTCATTGTCACCCTTTTTCACATCTGAATACACAATTTCTTGTTCTCTGTTGAAATTTAAAACACATTCACACCTGAATGCTGACGAACAAAGGGTTGAGATCCAGCAAACCGGGGAGCTTCCCTCAGGAAAACCCCATCAGACTGTCTTCTTCCTCATTTCTTGAGTGGGATGAGGAACTTGTGGGTTTATCTGAGCTCTAGTAGGCCCTTTTCAGTTTTCTACTCCAGAATTCCAATCTAACCTCTGTATTTACATGTGGTCTCCAGAAGCTGGTAAGTGAACAAGCTGTCTTTCTAGGCAAAAAAAACTGGCAAAGTCTCATCTTTTCGCTGCACCTCTTTTTTTCATCTGTGTCAGAGCCAAGTCAAATAGGCCCTCAGAAATAATTGGTGCATCCAGAATAACTTTCTAATTATTAGCCAAGTTAAGTCGGTATTCACTGAATGAGCATTTAATTATTTTGCCAATGACTTGAACCGCACGTCTTTGAAAGACCGACAGAGAGATCCAGATCTCTTTCCCCTGTGCCTGGTCTGGCATGGCAGACCCTCGTCCTGGTATGCAGTCTAATTGAGATCGCATTCAGAGCCTTGACAGAGAAAGCGACTGATTTGTAAGTGTGTACCTTCATATTTGTTTGTAATCCTCAACTTCGGATGTCAAACCTTGTGTCACCTTGAGTATGGATACTAATAGCTACATGGAAGTAGGGCTGCACAGTATATTGTAATGTACATCGCTTTTAATGTACATTTGAAAAACCGATGCACGTCAAACATCTTTCCACACATGAGAAGCATTTATTACAACAACAAAAGACAACATTACTACTAATATTCTATAAAACTGATATTCTTAAGGTTTGTCAGTGGAGGCCTGTGGACTTTTCAGGTTGCTGCTTGTTGTCTCATGCTCTGAACCCGAGATTAAAAGCAAGGCTACGCTCAAGCATGTCCTAAAAGAGACAGAATCATGTAGCAGCTTGTCATGTCCACCAGATCAAGTTGTATTTCATACAGAGGAAGCTGTCAACAATTTGTTGTTGTAAGAGATGCAAGCATATGTTTGCCTTCATTTGAACTGTGATGTAGTCATATTCCACGGTACCATGCCTATCAATAAATCAATGTATCCTGATCCTACATTTATAGCTATAGAGCAGAGCTTGTTGTTTTTCTTTCAAAAATGTTTTCAGATGTTCATTTGCATACACTAAAACGGCACTTGACCTGACAATAAACTGTGTACATACATTATAATCAACTACAGTGCGTTATGTGCTTTATTTGAACTGCTATTATGCGGTTTAATGTAATTTATTGAAAATTTCCCAGTGTACATAGATGGATTTTAAAAGAAAACCAATGGTTTACCATAGTACATATGTAAAAAAAAAAAAAAAATCACAGTGCATGAAAACAGGTCTTGGTTTATGTATCAAAGATACAAAGGATGTATTGAATCGAAAAATACCTTCCGTAATGCGGTCCCAGATGATGGAGACATAGTCATCACGGTCAGAGCGGGACTGCTCATGCCAGAAGCCTAAGGCATGGAGAAACTCATGCTCAATGGTTGCGATCCGATCACATCCGCTGCCAATGGACAGCCTCTGTTTGCCAACTCGCCGGTTCCCAACTGATGAAAAGCAGCTATTCACATACACATATATTAAGTTTTTAACTGTTGTCAATTGTTATACTAATAAATGGTCATTAAGTGTACTAACCAACAACAATGTGCAGCAAAACCATTTTATTGCCAAATCTAATGGTACACCACATTGGCTTGCTTAAGTTGGGGACACTTGCTTGATATTCAGCAGTGTTTTTGATACGCCTGCATTGGCGTCGTTGTATGTGAACTGAGCTGAGCCGGACGATTACATCACTGTTTTCTCCAGTGCTGATATACATAAATTAACTAGACTAATAACTACTGATATAATGAATCAATAATATATAGAATAAGCTGCACAATGACACCGTTTTCTTATTAATGTAAAGCTGCTTTGCCACAATTTGCATTGTAAAAAGCGCTATATAAATAAAGATGACTTGACTTGACTTGACCACATGGTTCCTACACAGCTCATATTGTGTGGAGCAGCATGTATATAAGTGTTTAGTAGCTCACCCGTTTCCTTTAAATACAGAGATATAGTTTTCTTCTCCATTCCATGGTTTGTAGTCGATGCATGATTTCAACCGATACTGTTCGAAGGCCTTCAGGATAACCCCTTTTGCGTTGATATCTGTCCATAGAGAAATCCATATGTTGTATAGAATCCAATAGGAAAGAAAAATCAAAAGTTTAACATCTCAAATGTTTCTCCTAGACAAAAATGAGGTTACTTTAACAAAGTGTTAATTTTGGCAGCCATTTTTGATTTAGTCTTAGTCACCATCTTCAAACGAAAACATCTTCACATTTTTGTCTTTCATATTTTAGTCTAGTTTTAGTCAACGAAAAATCATTCCATTTTTGTCAAGTTTTAGTCATTACTTTACAGTAATCTTTAGACAAAATAGTCATTATATTGACATTGCTCTCTTAGCATTTGCACTTGTGCAATTCTGCAAATCCTTAGAGTGTCAAACCCCCTGAGGGATTTAACATCCTTCTGCGTCTTTTCCGTCTTTTCCACTTGGACTGTAGTTGCACCATTTCCATTAAGGGGCAATATTTGCCCTCTTAAATGGATTTTTACAGTGCATTTTTTACCTTTATAAATACCTTTATAAGATAAATAATGCTTTAAATAAAAGAATAAAAAAATCAATAAACACAGTGATAATAAAATGAAATATTACATTTAAACCGACAGTAAGTCACTGTCTTTATGAGTGAATCATCGAGTCATTCACTCTTTCAGTATCATTGACGATTCGTTCAAAGCCACAGATTCTTTCACGAAACAGTTCTCCTGTGGTTTTCGTTGCAAAATAGAGCAAAAATACTGACAATACGGTTTAAAATGTATATCACTTAAAATCACCCTTTTGTTTGTTTAAATGTTGTATACAACCAATATCACATTTGAAATCGTGATGATATTTGGGAAACATTGCATTCTTGGCGGTAGTCCTAAAATATGATAACATTAAAACAAATGTTTTTGTATCGAAGAGAGTTTTAATCTTAAATTTTAAATGTAACTACATTCACTAATGACCCGAGGTATGAAGGTATATATATGTTTTTCTGTGCAACAATAACTGAATCTCTGATTACTTAAATACAATTATGACCTTTGATATATATATACACACACTAATAAAAACAAATGTAAACTCACCCAAATCATCTTCAAGGTAATAAGGAATCGTTTTTGGCCATCTGTATTCATCGCCAATTATAGAATTCCTCCCCAATTTCTGAGAAAGAAACAGGACGTTACATGTAAATGTGAAGGTAAATTATTTTTATTCACACATACAGCAGTAACACTATGAGCACAACAAAGCACACACAAACAGATGGATTTTATTTATTTTTCAAATTAGTATCAGGTCTAATGGTATTAACAAAATATCAGCTCCTACCTCATCATATAAAATATCTCCCTCAAAAAGATCAAGACCCGCATCTGAAAACATGACAAACAAGACCGAAAGGCCACGATCAGATATGAATAAATTAAAAAATAATAATAAAATAAACAATACATTTGCAACTTACTTTGTGCTGAAAAATGTCTAAAATGTAAAATAATAGCTAAAAATAGTTAGAATTTTAAAAAGTTGTATAGGCCTACTGTCAGGATTATACTACTGTCAGCTGGAGTTCCCATTGACAGCCACTAGAGGGCACTCCACCCTGAACTACGATTCACTCACCACTGGACTTCATTTCCCACAATCCACCTTGGAACTATCACACACATACGCACTATATTTCCCAGAAGCCCTGTACCTTGTCACTGATCACCCCAGCCAGCTGTAGCCCATTATTCAGATTATTTAAGCACCACTCAAACACACACACCGCAAAGTCTCGATTTGCTTTCCGTGATCACTACTGAACGTTATTTTCCTGATTCCTTTGTTTTCCGTGTTTAACCGTGCCTGTACCTTGTTTGTTTGCTGCCTGCCCTGATTTTGCTATTCCTCTGTCATTCCTGTTTGACTATGTTTTTAAATAAAGCTCCATTTGGATCCCACTCCATTGACTCATCAAAACACCTACAGTACAAAGAGCTAGTGAAAATGAATTAATCATTAAATTCAATAATAAATGTTAAGAATATTTTTAAAAGGCTGTTTTATTTGTCTCTTAAGTTGTTTTATTTTTGTAATGCGCTTTTGTAAAGTAATACTTTTGTTATAACATAATAGGCATATATTTTTTAACTGCTTTTACAATGGTTACTATTAATAATGTAATAGTTTTCTGGTGAATTGTATTAAAACCAGACCAAAATCCTAATAATTATTAATGTAATAATAATTTTTTAATGAATAGATAACATCGAATGAGATTTCTGTGATATTTTAACCACTCATATAGGTAATGTCCCCAGTTTCCATTACAGAATTCTGGTCACCTCACGTTTGGGTGACCATCCGTCCCGAAATTGTGAGCTTTGCCCCGTCAGTCTCCTTCGCAGATGGTACAGTAATTCCAGTGCAGAGCTACCATGTTTATGTCCGAACATTGGCTTAGTATAGGCAGAGGGTGTTCACGTGAGCACTACGACCGATTCTGACGCAGGAACCGGCCAATTCAGAGTTGGCGTTCTGATGCAGAACACGGAAGCTCTGCACAGCGTTCACTGCACCAACTGCGGAGGAGACTGACAGGGAAGAGGAAAAAATTTTGCTTTGTTTTTGCGCACAAAAAGTATTCTTGTCACTTCAAAACATTAAGGTTGAACCACTGTAGTCACGTTAACTATTTTAACAATGCTATGAGAGATTAAAAAAAAACTCTCGGATTTCATCAAAAATATCTTAATGTGTTCCGAAGATGAACGAAGGTCTAGCGGGTTTGAAACGATATGAGGGTGAGTGCTTAATCACAGAAATTTCATTTTTCGGTGAACTATCCCTTTAAAGTGCCACACTCATGCTGAATAACGCAACTTCTGCCAAGTGTTCTGCGTGTGTGTTCAGTGATTTGAACATAAAGCTTACAAAATGTTTATCATAAACTTGCGCTAAGACCCAGAATCTACCCTACCTAAATTTATGGTCAGGAGCTGTTACAGTATAGACCTATAGTGACAAAATTTTCACCTTACCTTCATTAACATCAAACAGATCCTCTTTTCCACCATCTACGTTATATTCTGCAAAATCAATGCTCATGCAGTTAGGCACAGTTTTTACATATTTTTCTGTACATCAAATACAATTACAGCAAAGAAGAGAGGAAGAAAGCAGCCTTACCGATGACTCGTTGTGTTGCCTAATGGGCAAAACATGACAAGGAGAAGATTCAAAAACATCAATTGAACAAACAAGACTTTTCAGGTGACAATTAATACTTTTTTGACACCTGCCGAATTACTTCAGAATAAGTCAAACTATTCTCAAACTCGATCCGTTTGCGGTTCTGTAGCTCGAAAACTGAAACATCCATTATAACATTAATGACGTGTCCAAGAGTTACTCACCTCACATCTACCTTGACAGCCAAAGAGATATAAGATCTGTAAAAGAAATAGAAGAGTGTGTGTCGTGGCCCCTCGCCCCATGCTTGAGCTATGAAGAACCACTGACAGTGTCGTCTTGATCTGATATGAGCCCAACAATGTTGTAAAAGGTGCATAAAATGATGAAAAGTGCAAATCTAGCATGATGGACCTGATAGGAAGTAACCGCAGATCAATAATTGACAGAGCAGTAAATTCTACAAGTTCATCTGATTGGTTCTCTTTTCAAAATCAAGGCTGACAATCTAGATGTGATAAATCTGATCAGAAACAACACGAGTGAAGAATGTACATTAAGAGATAACAAGAGAATGTTTACACTTGTTAAAAAAATTACTTTAGCATATATATATATATATATATATATATGCTATTCTTTTATTAACAATGTTCTAACAATTAAGTAAACACAAAATTGTAATCAGAGAGCATGTGCCAGTTGCATAAACATAGCAATTATGGTAAGACTGTCTTGGGAACTATGACCGACTAGCAGTTTGTTGGGGTAATCCGTATTACTTTTCAGTACCAAATTACATCAACCTACGTTTTCATGTAACTGACTTTAAAAAGTTATGAACAGTCTTAAAGAAAAATAAGGTCTTTTAGCAGTTTATGCAACCGGCCCATCTATATCTGATACCAAATAGATAGATTCGTATTCATTGAAAACTGTGTGCCCTTGTTGAATTTTTTGATAAAGCATCAATTGATTTTTTTTTTTTAAAGGAATAAAATGTAGCAAACATTTAAAATGTCCACAAACATATTAACTAATTCACTGTAATGTATTATTGTATTTATTTTAACCTTGTTTTACATTGTTTTTTGACTAAAAAGTAAAAAAAGCCCTTGTGTGATCTTGCTTGATCTAATACAATATAATTATTGCCAACTGGCTGCTCTTGACAGACTGAAGCGGCGAATGTTTTAGGTATAACCATAAAAGCTGAAATCTAAGGGGGCATTTATATGACACCCTTTTCAACTAAAAACTGAACACTTTTTATGTATTTTGGCAGTTTATTTACTACAAAAAAAAAAAAAAAAAAAATTCCTGAAAAACGGTGACGCCCGCACACACACATTACGTGTTTTGTTCTATTTGGCATTTTGTTTCTTTCTTTAGTTGCATTTTTGCTGGCACTGGCAGCAAAATAAAGCGCTTTTTTTCATTTTCATGGATCTGTGTGAACGGAACATCATTTTTTTGACATGTTTGTCATCTGTACAAAAAAAACTATATCATTCTGTTTTTACATTATACAAGTGAGAATGAAGACCTGTTCCTATGACCACAAGGCTTCAATTAATAACTTGGCTTCAAATACCAAAACAATTGACACAAGAATTGTCAAGGCATTAACTAAATCATTTAAATTAGTACGCTGATCTGATATGATTGGAAAACAGTCCCTGGAACACTCCCTAAAATAATGTTTTATTTAATGCAGAACTGAGATGCAACATTTACATTCGTTTGGATTAAAAGTGAGGTAAACCTGTTCTGAGTCACAGAGTCACACACAGGAGAAAATTAGTGTACCTTTTTATTTCTGGAAATGGCATGTAGTCGACACACTATATGCTACACATTAGTGTCTTTGAATATAAGATACAATACGAGACATGCTACCCTATTCTTACATGACACCATGTCCAAGCCAGACGCAGTTAGAAAACCAGAATGATATCTCTTGAAATATATTTTCAGCCAGACTGACTGATTGTCAGTCAGTATTTCTACTCCCATCCCAGGAAAAATAGTTGCTTCAAACTTGTGCCATTTGACAGCGACAACACACCCTACTTTTGTAAAGGAAATGTGTGCATTGCACAGCAAGTACTAACTAGTTGTTACATAGAAGGACAGCTCATTCAGCACAACTGCCCAAACTGCGTCTGTACTTCTCACTGTTAAATTGCAACTGAAGATGAACTTTGCTTACTGTGTGACAACATTGGACACGGCTTTTTTATATGATTCTGTAGATCACTGGACTGGGTGAAACTCCTCCCACATGCAGTGCAGTGATATGGCCTCTCTCCGGTGTGCACGCGCTCGTGTCTTTTCAGGGCTCCGGAATGAGTGAAACCCTTTCCGCAATATGAGCATTTGTAAGGTTTTTCTCCAGTGTGGATTTTTTGGTGCTGCTTCAAGGCACTGGATCTAGTAAAAGTGTCCCCACACTCAAAACATATGTGAGCTCTCTCGCCAGTGTGTATTTTCTGATGATCGTTAAAACAGCCCAAGCGCAAAAAACCCTTTCCACACACAGCGCACACATAAGGCTTCTCATTAGTATGAATTTTCATGTGGGCCTTTAGGTTTGATGCCAAAATGAAATTTTTACCACACTGATCACATTTAAATGCCCTTTCTCCAGAGTGCGAGCGCTGATGATCTTTGAGGTTCGTCGCACATTTGAAACTCTTTCCACACTGGTTGCAAGTGTACGGCCTCTCTCCGGTGTGGATCCGTATGTGCCTTTTAAGGTGTCCTTTACATGTGAAACTCTTTTCACAATGAGGGCAGGTGAAAGGCTTCACTCCAGAGTGAATTTTGACGTGTTCATTGAAATGTCCTTTATGAGTGAAAGTCTTCCCACACTCAGGGCAGATGAAAGAATTGCTGGCTTCAGTTCTCTGCGTCGTTTCTTGAGAGAGATTCTTTTTCAGCTCTGAGCAACTAAAAGATGTTTCTCCACTTCTGAAACTGTGAGCTTCCTGATAAAGATATTTATCCGCCGTGTCGTTCATTTGACGTTCTTCTTTTGCTTGCATCGGGTCTAAAATGAACACAGAATGCGGTCAAAAGTGATTCAAGCTTTGGGTTTGTTCACCCAAAAATGAAAATTCCGCCATCAATTACTCACCCTTGTGTCGTTCCACATCCCTAAGACCTTTGATCATCTTTGGAACTCAAATGAAGATATTTTTAATGAAATCACAAAGGTTTCTGTCCAACAATAGACATCCAACACAACTACCATTTTCAAGGTCTAGAAAGGCAAGACATCATTATCAGTAGTGACTCCGGTGGTTTAACCTTAATTTTATGGAGAGACGAATGCTTTATTTGTGCAAAAAATATATAATTTACCACTTTATTTACAAAATATTATCCAAAGCGTTCATGCAATGTCAGCTCTCGCGTGAACAAAATGAATACCAGTGCCAGTCTGAATACGAATGATGCTCTCATGCACGCGCATTGTAGATAAATATTTTTGTAAATAAAGAGGTAAATTACTTTTTTTTTGTCCAAACAACTTCAAAAACAAGTAGATTTAACCATGGAGGCACGTGGAGTACCTTCCTATCTTTCTGGACCTTGAAAGTGCTAGTCACATTGGATCTCTATGGAGGGTCAGAAAGCTCAGAGCTCATTAAAAACATCTTCATTTGTGTTCCAAAGATGAACGAAGGATGTGGAATGACACAAGAGCGTGCAATTAATGACAGAATGTTCATTTTTGGGTGACTTAACTCTTTAATGGCAGAACAGCCGTAAAATATCTATTTTTATCAAATCTTTGATGTGCTGAATGATGCATTGCTAATATACAAAATAATGATCAGTGAAGTATCTTTCCTCATATTATTTAACAATGTTATTTTACTAGGTTACAGGGGAGTGTTGTATCAAATTGTTAGGTCCGGTGAAACAGTTATAAATGAGCTACAGCGATGACTTCACAAACATGACAACCATTAGATGTTCTGAAAGAATATCCAGGGAAAAAAAACTCATTTTAAGGTAGGAAAAAAATTGCTTCTGTGCTAAAATGATAATAGGTGTTAACTAATGAAATGTGTAACTAATTAAAACTTTTAAATAAATCTTCAACTTTGAAATATGACTGACCAGGCAGAGATTGATAAAACTTGTAACACTTTCCAGAACCTGCAAATCATGAATAAATCTGTTTGGTGTAGAGATCTACATTTGTCACAACTGTGAGAGACCTGCTATTTTTAATCATTAAACACTGTATCTATTAGTTAAGTATTTTGCATCTTAAAAGTTCTCCCATTTGTGGACTTTTTTCAATTGAAATGGGAGTGTGGTTGGGCCCGATACAAAAACAATTTTGAGAAAAGTGCATTTAAAGTATTCATGCACGCACATAAAAATGAATGGCTTAGAGAAATTAGGTCAAAAGCACTGCGAATTGTGGAAGCAAGGACAAAAACGCCTCAGTCTCCCCTCCTGCCATGCTTTACTAAATCAACTCTGGTTGAACTTGACTGCTGACGATTAACAGTTTCATTAGTGAAAACTCACCAACCTATTTGTTCTTCAGTATCTTCATCTTTCACTCTGCATGCTTCTGCCTCACTCTCATCTTTAATAAACTCCATCTTTACGAGAACGGCAGGCAGATCTCAGTCAAGTGACATTTATTATCATAGCTCTCTATACAATACAGATTGTTTCAAATCATCTCCACAGGAAAATAACTATAAATAATGCAAACATTATCAAATATGAGCTTTAACACCTGGACTTTTCCTGTTTGTTTGGTAACGAGACTTTGCCACGTTTACGGAGATGCATTTATTGGCTTTAATGTCAATTCGTAAACATCTACTGCGCCCTAAAAATCACGTGCCGCGTTTGTTTACGGTTTTCACCTCCGAGCTTCACATCATTAGACGAAACTTGTTAATAATGTCGCTTTTGTAATTCGGAGATGCTTCACATCTGAGGCTAGTTCTTCTCTTCTTCTTTATATTTAATAAAGATTTGCAAACTAAACTCGGTACATTTCTGCCAACTACAGGCTTGGAGTGAGGACGTTGAAAGAAAACAAAACCCCGTATAGAGACTATTGCCAGCGTAGGCTCTTATAACGCTGATATTACTGAATAACAACTGTCGCGTTTATATACGCATTCCCAAAAATACCCTCTGACTTACTTTTTGAATAATTTCCTAAAGACTTTTATTTTGCTACATGCGTGATACGACGTCATACGGGCTGCGGCGCACTCGCTCGGGCTGCTGTGAAATTTGGGTTGTCTTTGCCGATTAAGGCGTATAAATAGTTACAAAACCTTCAAAAGTAGTTCATGCCATTTCTAAATGTGCTTAAACAACATGACAGAATTCCTGCATTCAGCGTAATGTAGATTATCGCGATATGGGGGATGCCTTTTGTAAAGTGCTGTTTGTCTCAGATGGCGCAACATTTATGTGTTATTATGGAACACGCGTTTATTTTGCTTCTTTATTCCATTCAAATGTTCCCATAATCTCAAAGGTGACAAAGTGTCCAAACAAGCAGTAAAACCCTGCAGAGATCTGAGTGACATATTATTGTAAAGATGGAGTTGATTAAAGAGGAGAGAGAAGACATGAGTGAGGCAGAAGCATGCAGAATGATAGATGAAGATACAGAGGAACAAAGAGGTTGGTGCCCATTCTTGATTCTTCATTACACAGTTCACAGGAGCTGTAATGTTTTAATGAATTTACAAGACACATCCCAAATGATCATAACAGAATAATTGGTTCTTTTGAACACAAATTAAGCTATTTTTTTGTTTTTTATATGAGGGTGAGTACTTAATGACAGAAGATTCTTTCTTGGGTAATCTAACCCTTTAACCGGCGTGATAAACTAGATGGAACTGGATTAAATATTTTGACTGTTGGGATTCCAAATCGGTTTAATGACCTGTAACTCTGCCTGAGTATCGGACAAGTGTTCACTGTTGGCCAGAGGAGAACTGGCCCCCCGACTAAGCCTGGTTTCTCCCGAGGTTTTTTTCTCCATTTGTTGGAGTTTTGGTTCCTTTGGCTTGCTTAAGTTGGGGACACTTGCTTGATATTCAGCAGTGTTTTTGATACGCCTGCATTGGTGTCGTTGTATGTGAACTGAGCTGAGCCGGACGATTACGTCACTGTTTTCTGCAGTGCTGATATACATAAATTAACTAGACTAATAACTACTGATATTTGCAACGGAATGAATCAATAATATATAGAATAAGCTGCACAATGACACCATTTTCTTATTAATGTAAAGCTGCTTTGCCACAATTTGCATTGTAAAAAGCGCTATATAAATAAAGATGACTTGACTTGACTTGACTTTAAAGACCAGATAACTTTGTAAGAACATTCTATTAATGTTATATTGTTATACATCAAGAAAGTTTGTTCATAACTTTGAGAGAATGTTCCCCATTACTTGGGGTACTCTTACATTGCATTTCACTTTGTCATTCTTGAATTGATGTGGAAAATTAAACATGTTTTAGGCCCGATAGAAGTGAAAGAGGAAAATCAACTGAATGAAGTGGAGGAGAAAGATCCGTATGAGGAACCTCATCATTTCATAAATGGAGAACAATCTTGTAGTCGGTCACAAAATGATCATAATCTTTCCCTAGAAACTGCTCAGAGAACAGAAGACAAAAACTCTTTCGCCTGCTCTCAGTGTGGAAAGAGTTTCACACGCAAAGGACACCTGAAGATTCACATGATAATTCACACAGGTGAGAGGCCGTACATGTGCCCTCAGTGTGCGAAGAGTTTCACGTGCAAAGGAAGCCTTAAGGATCACTTCAAAATCCACTCTGGAGAGAAGCCTTTCACATGCCCTCAGTGTGGATGGAGTTTTGCACGTCAAGAAGACCTTAAGAGGCACATAAGAATTCACACGGGAGAGAAGCCGTTCACGTGCTCTCAGTGCGGAAAGTGTTTCACAAGTTCAGGAGACCTGAAGAGGCACTTGCGAATTCACTCTGGCGAGAGGCCTTTCACCTGCCCTCAGTGCGGAAAGAGTTTCACGCAAAAGGAAGGTCTTAAGGAACACGCCAAAATTCATTCTGGAGAGAAGCTTTTCGCATGCATGCTGTGTGGGAAGAGTTTCACACATCAAAGAAGCCTGAAAAGACACATGAAGGTTCATTCTGGAGAGAAACTGCACCAGTGCTCTGAGTGTGGCAGGAGATTTTCAGAAGCTGGCAATCTCAAAACTCACCTGCTGTCTCACACTGGAGAAAGACCGTTTAACTGTGAGCGGTGCGATAAGAAGTTTTTTTTGGCCGTACACTTAAAGACACACATGAGGATTCATGAAGATGAAACGCGCTACGTCTGTTCTTTCTGCGGGAAGAGTTTTCTGTGGCTCAATGGGTTTAAAGACCATCAGAAAACACATATTGGGGAGAAACCCTACGTGTGCTTGGAATGTGGAAGCAATTTTACTAGAGCTGGTGAACTGAAAGTGCATGAACGAATCCATACTGGAGAAAAACCTTACAAGTGTTCACGCTGTGAAAAGAGTTTCACTCAGTCCGGAGCCCTGAAAATTCATGAGCGAGTACATACCGGAGAAAAGCCGTACCTCTGCCCTTCGTGTGGAAAGACTTTCAGCCGATATGGAAATCTAGGGAAACATTTAAAAAAGGCTTGCCCAAAGTTGAGAAACTAAGCAAGGTTCACCTTGAAGTAGAGCTGAATTGAGTATCGCGATATTTTCATTTGAAATAGAGATCACAATTCTCCTATGATTCTAAACAGACAACTAAACAAAATAACATGTAGTTTACTAGTTAACTGCTGCAGTCTATTTAAAATGTTTTATTAATTTGAATGTATTATTTAAAAATCAGTTTGAATGAATGATTCAATGACTCACTCATAAATACTTTACTTGTTTCATTACTAGACGAATCAGAGTTTTTTAAACAAAATGTTTCAGTAACAAATACATTTTTAACAGTCACTTGTTGCCATCTTCTGGTGTAAGGATCTCATTGATACAATTATTTGAAGAGGCAATGTCCTTTCAAAAGATGATTCGCTCTATTATGATCGCTTCCGTAGACATCAGTGATTTCATCCAAACCATAAACTTTTATCTCAGTACTTTTGTGATCATTTGAATATTTGTAGCAGAAATAATGATACTGTGTGCTTGAAAGGACTGTGACGCTTTTTCATACCTCTGGTGTTTCTGTAGTTTTGTCAAAGTTTCAATAGGTAGGCCAATCATTGTCATTTAGGAATAAGATCGCACGGATGTTTGAATCGAGATTGCTATCTTTTTTATGAATAATTGTGCAGCTCTACCTTTAAGTCAAATTCTTGGACAGATTATCCTCCAAAAAGGATTTTTGGAAATTTAGGCAGAAGAATGTTAAGGGAGGCCAAAGTGTGTATTTGTGGAACGGTACTAAATGTTTAGGGATGCTTTAAGAGAATAGCAATACTCTAAATTACTTTAGAATTGGTCAAACAATGCCAATATAAGTATGTTATTCATTCCTCTTTCAATATAATATTCATATTATATATAATATCATATTTCTAAAATGTATAAAGCATAGTTCTTCAGAGAATAACAAAAATTTTGAGTGCTGCGCTATATTGTAAGCTTAACCAGTCAACTACTATTATTGTGTGGATGAAACGTCAGTATTCCTACCTTGTTTTTATTTGCAAAAATCTCGGAAAGAAGACAAATGCATATATGATGATTTAATGAGGAAAACAACAAATGACAAAAATCTTGACATTTAAATCTTTAAATCTTTACTTTCCATCAGAAATATTCTACAGCATCTCACACATTTATTTTTTCACAGGAAATGTTCTATAGAATTTACACCTCCACAATTTTGTGCAAGTCCCTGTAAATGATCTCATTAGAGGTGTGATGCTTGTCAGTATGTTTGTAATTAAATTCTGTGAGACGGTATTATGTATTTAGATGTAGAGCTATACATCAGAAAATGAATGTTAATAGTAAAATAACATTCTGTGGTATCAGAATTTTGATAATGATCTAATAATTTGTCTAATAATCGAATGGTAATCAAATAAAATGCAACTCGCTACTTTTATCCACTATGTAATTATGCAATTAAATAATCATGTCATGCATCTTAAATTTGGAAGCAAAGTTGCCAGGGTCTACTCATGATGCAGAATTACCTAATGGGAAGAGATTATGCATTTTTAAAGAATTATACTGTATATAATCTCAATCCCTCTGTGCAATTAAAGGGTGGTTGATTATTTATTGGGGACAAAGGCTCCTTTTCTGACACTGTATTTGGAGCACAAGCCTAATTTAATATATTTTAGGTGAAGGCCAAGTTTGAATACAGTAAATAAACTCTAGTCAATAAACTTCAGGCTGGGAAGAGATTTGATGTGCTACTGTCACTTTAATTTTTGTACATAAATGCATAATAAATACTTACACTATGAAGTTTATAGTTGCTTCTTTGTTTAAATAACTTATTTTATTTTTTTTAAAAAATGAGACATGCTTTCATTGCTGTATTGTATAGCAGCAGCACCAGAAGATCCTCCACCAAGCTCCATATTGTGCCCAGCACTGGCTAGTCAAGCAGTTCAGTTTGCACTTGCAGATGTGACCTTCTGATCAGCATCACATAAGTGCTACTTTTATCTGCTGGGTATGAAAGAGCATCTTCCACTTGCCTATAAGAGAAACATGGTGCGATACAGTCAGTGTTTCCAGCACTATTCAACACCACTCAGGTGCTATGTAGTCCTAACATGGCTGAAACGATAAGCCAGTTTCTTAAACACTGCCGTCTCCAACTCTGACTGAATAGCAGCTCAAAATATTTTTCGGTAGTTTGGTGTTTGATCATGGGTTGCAATAGACTTGGATTGTTTTGTATGTTTTGCTTATCAAATGTGATATTTCCTGGAGAATTTGAACAATTTCTGGAAACTTTTTGCTTGCAGAATTTGTGACAGACATGTCCTGATTTATTTCGTTAAAACTGTCCACGTCCCCAAGAATTTATTATTAGTAATTATCAGGGCTGGGTAGGTTACTTTTAAAATGTATTTCACTACAGATTACAAAATAGATGCTTTAAAAAGTCATTTGTAACGTATTTTGTTACATTACTCAAGTTTAGTAACTTAATCTAAATACTTTAGAATACTTTGAAATACTGATAAGTGTGGGACAAACACAAAAAAGGTCATTGCAAGTTTTTATCTCACAATTGCATGATATAAAGTGGCAATTGTGAGTTATAGTCAGAATTATGAGATATAAACTCGCAATATTGAGAAAAGTCAAAATTATGATAAACTCACAATATTGAGAAAAGTCAGAATTATGAGATATAAACTCACAATATTGAGAAAAGTCAGAATTATGGGATATAAACTCGCAATATTGAGAAAAGTCAAAATTATGAGATATAAACTCGCAATATTGAGAAAAGTCAAAATTATGAGATATAAACTGACAATATTGAGAAAAGTCAGAATTATGAGATATAAACTGACAATATTGAGAAAAGTCAGAATTATGAGATATAAACTCACAATATTGAGAAAAGTCAGAATTATGATATATAAACTCACAATATTGAGAAAAAGTCAAAATTATGAGATATAAACTCTCAATATTGAGAAAAGTCAGAATTATGAGATATAAACTCGCAATATTGAGAAAAGTCAAAATTATGAGATATAAACTCGCAATATTGAGAAAAGTCAAAATTATGAGATATAAACTGACAATATTGAGAAAAGTCAGAATTATGATATATAAACTCACAATATTGAGAAAAGTCAGAATTATGAGATATAAACTCGCAATATTGAGAAAAGTCAGAATTATGAGATATAAACTCGCAATATTGAGAAAAGTCAAAATTATGATATATAAACTCACAATATTGAGAAAAAGTCAAAATTATGAGATATAAACTCGCAATATTGAGAAAAGTCAGAATTATGAGATATAAACTCGCAATATTGAGAAAAGTCAGAATTATGAGATATAAACTCGCAATATTGAGAAAAGTCAAAATTATGAGATATAAACTCGCAATATTGAGAAAAGTCAAAATTATGAGATATAAACTGACAATATTGAGAAAAGTCAAAATTATGAGATATAAACTCGCAATATTGAGAAAAGTCAAAATTATGAGATATAAACTGACAATATTGAGAAAAGTCAGAATTATGAGATATAAACTGACAATATTGAGAAAAGTCAGAATTATGAGATATAAACTCACAATATTGAGAAAAAGTCAAAATTATGAGATATAAACTGACAATATTGAGAAAAGTCAGAATTATGATATATAAACTCACAATATTGAGAAAAAGTCAAAATTATGAGATATAAACTCGCAATATTGAGAAAAGTCAGAATTATGAGATATAAACTCGCAATATTGAGAAAAGTCAAAATTATGAGATATAAACTCGCAATATTGAGAAAAGTCAGAATTATGAGATATAAACTGACAATATTGAGAAAAGTCAGAATTATGATATATAAACTCACAATATTGAGAAAAGTCAGAATTATGATATATAAACTCACAATATTGAGAAAAAGTCAAAATTATGGGATATAAACTCGCAATATTGAGAAAAAGTCAAAATTATGAGATATAAACTCGCAATATTGAGAAAAGTCAAAATTATGAGATATAAACTGACAATATTGAGAAAAGTCAGAATTATGATATATAAACTCACAATATTGAGAAAAAGTCAAAATTATGAGATATAAACTCGCAATATTGAGAAAAGTCAGAATTATGAGATATAAACTCGCAATATTGAGAAAAGTCAGAATTATGAGATATAAACTCGCAATATTGAGAAAAGTCAAAATTATGAGATATAAACTCGCAATATTGAGAAAAGTCAAAATTATGAGATATAAACTCGCAATATTGAGAAAAGTCAAAATTATGAGATATAAACTCGCAATATTGAGAAAAGTCAAAATTATGAGATATAAACTGACAATATTGAGAAAAGTCAGAATTATGAGATATAAACTGACAATATTGAGAAAAGTCAGAATTATGAGATATAAACTGACAATATTGAGAAAAGTCAAAATTATGAGATATAAACTGACAATATTGAGAAAAGTCAGAATTATGAGATATAAACTCACAATATTGAGAAAAGTCAGAATTATGATATATAAACTCACAATATTGAGAAAAAGTCAAAATTATGAGATATAAACTGACAATATTGAGAAAAGTCAAAATTATGAGATATAAACTGACAATATTGAGAAAAGTCAGAATTATGAGATATAAACTCACAATATTGAGAAAAGTCAGAATTATGATATATAAACTCACAATATTGAGAAAAGTCAGAATTATGAGATATAAACTCGCAATATTGAGAAAAGTCAAAATTATGAGATATAAACTGACAATATTGAGAAAAGTCAGAATTATGATATATAAACTCACAATATTGAGAAAAGTCAGAATTATGATATATAAACTCACAATATTGAGAAAAAGTCAAAATTATGAGATATAAACTCGCAATATTGAGAAAAGTCAGAATTATGAGATATAAACTGACAATATTGAGAAAAGTCAGAATTATGATATATAAACTCACAATATTGAGAAAAGTCAGAATTATGATATATAAACTCACAATATTGAGAAAAAGTCAAAATTATGAGATATAAACTCGCAATATTGAGAAAAAGTCAAAATTATGAGATATAAACTCGCAATATTGAGAAAAGTCAAAATTATGAGATATAAACTGACAATATTGAGAAAAGTCAAAATTATGAGATATAAACTGACAATATTGAGAAAAGTCAGAATTATGAGATATAAACTCACAATATTGAGAAAAGTCAGAATTATGATATATAAACTCACAATATTGAGAAAAAGTCAAAATTATGAGATATAAACTCTCAATATTGAGAAAAGTCAGAATTATGAGATATAAACTCGCAATATTGAGAAAAGTCAAAATTATGAGATATAAACTGACAATATTGAGAAAAGTCAAAATTATGAGATATAAACTGACAATATTGAGAAAAGTCAGAATTATGATATATAAACTCACAATATTGAGAAAAGTCAGAATTATGATATATAAACTCACAATATTGAGAAAAAGTCAAAATTATGAGATATAAACTCGCAATATTGAGAAAAGTCAGAATTATGAGATATAAACTCGCAATATTGAGAAAAGTCAAAATTATGAGATATAAACTCGCAATATTGAGAAAAGTCAAAATTATGAGATATAAACTCGCAATATTGAGAAAAGTCAAAATTATGAGATATAAACTGACAATATTGAGAAAAGTCAGAATTATGAGATATAAACTCACAATATTGAGAAAAGTCAGAATTATGATATATAAACTCACAATATTGAGAAAAAGTCAAAATTATGAGATATAAACTGACAATATTGAGAAAAGTCAGAATTATGAGATATAAACTGACAATATTGAGAAAAGTCAGAATTATGAGATATAAACTCACAATATTGAGAAAAGTCAGAATTATGATATATAAACTCACAATATTGAGAAAAAGTCAAAATTATGAGATATAAACTCGCAATATTGAGAAAAGTCAGAATTATGAGATATAAACTGACAATATTGAGAAAAGTCAGAATTATGATATATAAACTCACAATATTGAGAAAAGTCAAAATTATGAGATATAAACTGACAATATTGAGAAAAAGTCAAAATTATGAGATATAAACTCGCAATATTGAGAAAAGTCAAAATTATGAGATATAAACTCGCAATATTGAGAAAAGTCAAAATTATGAGATATAAACTGACAATATTGAGAAAAGTCAGAATTATGAGATATAAACTGACAATATTGAGAAAAGTCAGAATTATGAGATATAAACTCGCAATATTGAGAAAAGTCAAAATTATGAGATATAAACTCGCAATATTGAGAAAAGTCAAAATTATGAGATATAAACTCGCAATATTGAGAAAAGTCAGAATTATGAGATATAAACTCGCAATATTGAGAAAAGTCAGAATTATGAGATATAAACTCGCAATATTGAGAAAAGTCAAAATTATGAGATATAAACTCGCAATATTGAGAAAAGTCAAAATTATGAGATATAAACTCGCAATATTGAGAAAAGTCAAAATTATGAGATATAAACTCGCAATATTGAGAAAAGTCAAAATTATGAGATATAAACTGACAATATTGAGAAAAGTCAGAATTATGAGATATAAACTGACAATATTGAGAAAAGTCAGAATTATGAGATATAAACTGACAATATTGAGAAAAGTCAAAATTATGAGATATAAACTGACAATATTGAGAAAAGTCAGAATTATGAGATATAAACTCACAATATTGAGAAAAGTCAGAATTATGATATATAAACTCACAATATTGAGAAAAAGTCAAAATTATGAGATATAAACTGACAATATTGAGAAAAGTCAAAATTATGAGATATAAACTGACAATATTGAGAAAAGTCAGAATTATGAGATATAAACTCACAATATTGAGAAAAGTCAGAATTATGATATATAAACTCACAATATTGAGAAAAGTCAGAATTATGAGATATAAACTCGCAATATTGAGAAAAGTCAAAATTATGAGATATAAACTGACAATATTGAGAAAAGTCAGAATTATGATATATAAACTCACAATATTGAGAAAAGTCAGAATTATGATATATAAACTCACAATATTGAGAAAAAGTCAAAATTATGAGATATAAACTCGCAATATTGAGAAAAGTCAGAATTATGAGATATAAACTGACAATATTGAGAAAAGTCAGAATTATGATATATAAACTCACAATATTGAGAAAAGTCAGAATTATGATATATAAACTCACAATATTGAGAAAAAGTCAAAATTATGAGATATAAACTCGCAATATTGAGAAAAAGTCAAAATTATGAGATATAAACTCGCAATATTGAGAAAAGTCAAAATTATGAGATATAAACTGACAATATTGAGAAAAGTCAAAATTATGAGATATAAACTGACAATATTGAGAAAAGTCAGAATTATGAGATATAAACTCACAATATTGAGAAAAGTCAGAATTATGATATATAAACTCACAATATTGAGAAAAAGTCAAAATTATGAGATATAAACTCTCAATATTGAGAAAAGTCAGAATTATGAGATATAAACTCGCAATATTGAGAAAAGTCAAATTATGAGATATAAACTGACAATATTGAGAAAAGTCAAAATTATGAGATATAAACTGACAATATTGAGAAAAGTCAGAATTATGATATATAAACTCACAATATTGAGAAAAGTCAGAATTATGATATATAAACTCACAATATTGAGAAAAGTCAAATTATGAGATATAAACTCGCAATATTGAGAAAAGTCAGAATTATGAGATATAAACTCGCAATATTGAGAAAAGTCAAAATTATGAGATATAAACTCGCAATATTGAGAAAAGTCAAAATTATGAGATATAAACTCGCAATATTGAGAAAAGTCAAAATTATGAGATATAAACTGACAATATTGAGAAAAGTCAGAATTATGAGATATAAACTCACAATATTGAGAAAAGTCAGAATTATGATATATAAACTCACAATATTGAGAAAAAGTCAAAATTATGAGATATAAACTGACAATATTGAGAAAAGTCAGAATTATGAGATATAAACTGACAATATTGAGAAAAGTCAGAATTATGAGATATAAACTCACAATATTGAGAAAAGTCAGAATTATGATATATAAACTCACAATATTGAGAAAAAGTCAAAATTATGAGATATAAACTCGCAATATTGAGAAAAGTCAGAATTATGAGATATAAACTGACAATATTGAGAAAAGTCAGAATTATGATATATAAACTCACAATATTGAGAAAAGTCAGAATTATGATATAAACTCACAATATTGAGAAAAAGTCAAAATTATGAGATATAAACTCACAATATTGAGAAAAGTCAGAATTATGATATATAAACTCGCAATATTGAGAAAAGTCAAAATTATGAGATATAAACTAGAAAAAAAGTTAGTATTGCAAGTTTATATCTCCCAATTCTGACTTTATAACTTGCAGTTGTGAGTTTAAATCTCGCAATTCTGAGAAAAAGAAGTCAGAAATGTGAAATGCAAACTCATAATTGTGAGGGGAAAAAAACAAATTATGAGAAAAAGTTGCAGAGACGAGTGAATTATAAAATGACTCGCAAAACATGAAAACAGTCGTGGATCATCAGGTCATGACAGGACAGTTCAGTTGAGAGTTGGGCAATTTTTTTATAAATTCAGTCATTTTGTCTTGTTCAGGACAGAACTAAATAAAAATAACAATTTTTAATGATCCCTCTTAAAAGTATTAAAATGTTGATGAATCTTAACTCCGCTTTTTCAGACGGTCAGAGTCAGAGAATCACCAATTGCTGTTTAAATGACATTAAAACTCAAAGTAATCACTTTGGTAATCTAAAACACTTTTCAGATGGAACTGTAATCTGATTACCACCCATTTAAAATGTAAATTTTGCTCAAATTTTGTATTTTAAATACGTAACTAAGTTACTTGTATTTCGTTACTCCCCAACCCTGGTAATTATTATAATCGGGCAGCATTCCTTCGATCTCTTTTTAATGTGTTATCTCCCGTTTAGACATCTTCTACCTCTAGTCTTCGCTAACAGATGGTGGCGGCAATGCGCTGTTTCAGTTTGCAAACCGCGCGTTACAGAAGAACTTTAACGGCCTGTCAGTGACGTCATCAGGGCAGCGCCAGGGCTGCTGAGAATCGCTCGTGAAGAGGTTTGTGTTTTGGGGCTGAATAATATGCATGCAAGGTGTGTAAATCGACATTAAACGTTCAAAGATGAATTTTAGTTTTACAAAAGCACCCTAGCGACATTATTATTCTATTCTCTAATGTAATAGCGTAATGCTTTATTTGAGTCCTTGTAAATATCGTAAATTATGTGGATTTTTTTCCTAATGAAGTGCCTTCTCACGTGGAACAGACTGATATATTTCTATATATGTCTTTAATTTTCATTTATATTATCATTTTGAACGTGACGAAGACGCGAAAATCAGGTGTAACATATCGTCCTGATATACTGTAATAATGGAGGTCGTTAAAGAGGAAAGTAAAGACATTAGTGACGCAGGAGCAGGCAGAATGAAAGATGAAGATGCGAATGAACAAAGAGGTAGGTGTCCATTCTTGAGTAATAAATTATGAACGTTAAAATAAAGCCATAAAAATACAACAAATCTCCATTTTAGTTGCTTTAGTATATCATATACAGTCAGGTCCATGAATGTTGGGACATCGACACAATTCTAATCTTTTTGGCTCTATACACCACCACAATGGATTTGAAATGAAACGAACAAGATGTGCTTTAACTGCAGACTTTTAGCTTTAATTTGAGGGTATTTACATCCAAATCAGGTGAACGGTGTAGGAATTACAATAGTTTGCATATGTGCCTCCCACTTTTTAAGGGACCAAAAGTAATGGGACAATTGGCTGCTCAGCTGTTCCATAGCCAGGTGTGTGTTATTCCCTCATTATCCCATTTAAGAGGAGCAGATAAAAGGTTCAGAGTTCATTTCAAGTGTGCTATTTGCATTTGGAAACTGTTGCTGTCAACTCTCAATATGAGATCCAAAGAGCTGTCACTATCAGTGAAGCAAGCCATCATTAGGCTGAAAAAACAAAACAAACCCATCAGAGAGATAGCAAAAACTTTAGGAGTGGCCAAATCAACTGTTTGGAACATCCTTCAAAAGAAAGAACGCATCGGTGAGCTCAGCAACACCAAAAGACCCGGAAGACCACGTAAAACAACTGTGGTGGATGACCGAAGAATTCTTTCCCTGGTGAAGAAAACACCCTTCACAACAGTTGGCAGATCAAGAACACTCTCCAGGAGGTAGGTGTATGTGTGTCAAACTCAACAATCAAGAGAAGACTTCACCAGAGTGAATACAGAGGGTTCACCACAAGATGTAAACCATTGGTGAGCCTCAAAAACAGGAAGGCCAGATTAGAGTTCGCCAAACAACATCTAAAAAAGCCCTCACAGTTCTGGAACAACATTCTATGGACCGATGAGACAAAGATCAACTTGTACCAGAGTGATGGGAAGAGAAGAGTATGGAGAAGGAAAGGAACTGCTCATGATCCAAAGCATCCCACCTCATCCGTGAAGCATAGTGGTGATAGTGTCATGGCTTAGGCATGTATGGCTGCCAATGGAACTGGCTCTCTTGTATTTATTGATGATGTGACTGCTGACAAAAGCAGCAGGATGAATTCTGAAGTGTTTCGGGCAATATTATCTGCTCATATTCAGCCAAATGCTTCAGAACTCATTGGACGGCGCCTCACAGTGCAGATGGACAATGACCCGAAGCATACTGCTAAAGCAACCAAAGAGTTTTTTAAGGGAAAGAAGTGGAATGTTATGCAATGGCCAAGTCAATCACCTGACCTGAATCCGATTGAGCATGCATTTCACTTGCTGAAGACAAGACTGAAGGGAAAATTCCCCAAGAACAAGCAGGAACTGAAGACAGTTGCAGTAGAGGCCTGGCAGAGCATCACCAGAGATGAAACCCAGCGTCTGGTGATGTCTATGCGTTCCAGACTTCAGGCTGTAATTGACTGCAAAGGATTTGCAACCAAGTATTAAAAAGTGAAAATTTGATTTATGATTGTTAATCTATCCCATTACTTTTGGTCCCTTAAAAAGTGGGAGGCACATATACAAACTGTTGTAATTCCTACACCGTTCACCTGATTTGGATGTAAATACCCTCAAATTAAAGCTAAAAGTCTGCAGTTAAAGCACATCTTGTTCGTTTCATTTCAAATCCATTGTGGTGGTGTATAGAGCCAAAAAGATTAGAATTGTGTCGGTGTCCCAATATTCATGGACCTGACTGTATATATATATATATATATATATATATCCTGATCTGGAACACATCAAATGTCCATCTATTTGGTATAATTTTGTTTTTATCCACCTTGTTTAATTTATTGTACTTGAATTGCTTTTTTGCTGTTCAATGTGTTCATTTTAGACCCGATGGAAGTGAAAGATGAAACTCAAGAACTGAATGGGGTGAAGGAGACGACTCATAATTTAATAAGTGGGGAAGAGTCTTCGAGTTGCTCAGAGACTGAAAAGACCATTTCACAAAAAAGAACGGAACCGAAAAGCTCTTTCGCCTGCTCTCAGTGTGGAAAGAGTTTCACACGCAAAGGACACCTTGAGGTTCACATGGTAATTCACACAGGTGAGAGGCCGTACACGTGCCCTCAGTGTGCGAAGAGTTTCACGTGCAAAGGAAGCCTTAAAGATCACTTTAGGATTCACACAGGTGAGAGGCCTTTTACCTGCCCTCAGTGTAGCAAGAGTTTCACAAATTCAGGAGGCCTTAAGAGGCACATACGAATTCACACAGGCGAGAGGCCTTTCACTTGCCGTCAATGTGGAAAGAATTTCCCGAGTTCAGGAGAGCTGAAGAGGCACATAAGAATTCACTCTAGAGAGAGGCCTTTTACCTGCCCTCAGTGTGGAAAGAGTTACAAACAAAAAGAAGTTCTTAGGGAACACGCCAAAATTCACACAGGAGAGAGGCCTTTTGCATGCATGCTGTGTGGGAAGAGTTTCACACAACAGAGCACCCTAAAAGTTCACATGAAGGTTCATTCTGGAGAGAAACTGCACCAGTGCTCTGAGTGTGGCAGGAGATTTTCAGAAGCATGTAATCTCAAAACTCACCTGCTGTCTCACACTGGAGAAAGACCGTTTAACTGTGAGCGGTGCGATAAGAAGTTTTTTTTGGCCGTACACTTAAAGACACACATGAGGATTCATGAAGATGAAAGGCGCTACGTCTGTTCTTTCTGCGGGAAGAGTTTTCTGTGGCTACATGGTTTTAAAGACCACCAGAAAACACATAATGGTGATAAACCCTACGTGTGCTTGGACTGTGGGAAAACCTTTGCTAGAGCTGCAGAATTGAAAGTGCATGAAAGAATCCATACTGGAGAAAAACCTTACAAGTGTTCACATTGTGAAAAGAGTTTCACTCAGTCGTCGGGTCTGAAAGTACACGAGCGAGTACACACCGGAGAGAAGCCGTACCTCTGCCCTTCGTGTGGAAAGACTTTCAGCCGATATGGTAGTCTTGGAAAACATTTAAAAAAGGCTTGTCCAAAGTTGAGAAAGTGAGCAAAGTTCACCTGAAAGTTCAACACTTTGGTGGATTTTTTGCCCCAACAAAATAAAATTGAAGATATTCAACAGAGGTCAAAGTATTGGAAAAAAAAAAAAATCAATGCCTCAAATTTTTGCAGGTGTGCTTTTATAATAGTGAAACGAAATATTCATTTATTATCATTATTATTTGCAATATCAGTGTATGATAAAACTTTACTATCATTTTAAATTTCTTAACATTAGTAACTACATTAGTTAACACGAACTAACAATGGAAAATATTTCTTAAGCATTTATTAATCTTAGTTCATGTTGTATCTGTTAATATTATATAATGGACCTAATGTGAATTTTTATTAAATAACATTAACAAAGATTAATAAATACTGTAACAAATGTGTTGCTCATTGTTAATGTTAGTTAACTAGTGTGACCTTATTGTAAAGTGTTGCCCGGTGAATTTATCTTTAATACATTTTTAAAATGTGATATTGTAAAACTTCAGTACTGAAAAGGAATTGAGTTTGCAAAAAACAATCAAGCTCGAAATGTGTTCGTTTATGCTTGAGTAGAGTACATTATTCATGTAAATTAGTCACTAATAAACGAGCAGCTAATATGTAGTTTTAGTGTTTCTAACCATGTATAAAATTACTAGCAAAAGAAAGGAGCATGCAATGAGCACAGAGAACAAATTTTTTTTCAACATTGGTATCTTCATTTTAACTATTGAAATACTGTTTATTCCTGCCTTTATGGAAGCTTTAAATGTTGTCGTTTTATATTTATATTTAAATAACTTGTACTGGTTTATAACACTAAAAAGTGGAACCATTTAATAAATGTGCCTTTACATTTTCATTTACACCACCAGACGGAGTCCTTACCTCAAGCCTGAAACTGAACAGGAAGCTCGCTGTTTCCTGCTGTCTGACTGACATATTTTGTTTTGTCTGCAGAGCCTGAACATTCTCACCACTATTGTCATATTCACAATCATCTGTATTTTGCCTGTATCGCTCGAAGATAGAATACTCATTTGGATTTGCTTGGCTTGTCGTTCTGGCTTCAGTGGCTTGTGTTTGTTAATGTTGCCTGCCTTCTGACGGTTGCTCTGAATTGTGTGTTGAAATATTTGACAGTCACTTTAATAAAAAAGAAAGACATGATTTACAAAGGGTTTTGTAAGCTTGATCTGTTGCAAACCAAAACTGCCTTTGTATTTGTTTCGGCTACAGTGAGTTCGGTGGCAGATATTCCCAGGATTGGAAATGATTGATATTTGGGATAAGATACACATCATGCTCAAGTTTTTCTTTACAGACTATGAGCTCAGTGACAGAGGTATCTATGAAGTGGTATATCATATTTTAAATTAAAGAGTTGATTGAAAAATATTCATCATGCATCATCATTAAGAAACAAGGAAAACAGCACCACCATTTTTTAGGAAAGAAATGAGCAATACATTTCACAAGTTCACAAATATAATCAGAAACAGTATAAAATTAGTATTTGGAGTGTTGTCCGAGGAGATGACTCAGAGTTTAGAATTTGTCCCAAACCCAGAACAATCTCCCCATTCTGGATTGGACGGGAATAATCGGGAGTTGGGTGGAGGAGGGATGCTGGAAAAACTTGTGAAACAGAGGTAAATTGGCTCTATAAGCCTCCTCTCTTATGATTGGGTATAGATTATCTGAACATGCTCCTCCCTTATATTATACATATAATATAATATTTTTTGAAGGGAATCAAAAAAGAGAGAGAGTAGAAAGACAATGTACATTCAGTACAATTCTTTAGCATCAGTGTTCTCTGCAAAGGTCAGAAAAAGTTTCCAAGTAGTTAAGAATCTCTTCATTGACACCTTCATAGAGCATCAGAGCTTTTCCAACTGTATATTAAACATCATCTTTAATCCCGTGTCCATATGTTGCAGGTGAAATGTCTTTCCATTTGGCTACACATGATTAACCTCTTGGCAAGAAGTGAACAGACTGTCAGACAACCTTGGGCTCAGCATCCCATATTATATATATATATATATACACACCACACACACACACATATACATCTCCTGCAGAGTTTTATAATGCGTGGCCTGTGTTGTCAGGCTATCCCTGCTGCTAAAAGGGAGAATGAGTAAAAAGGGGTAATGTGCTCTATAAGCTGCCCAAACAAAAGGTTATAAACGTGCAGAAAGTTGGCTAAATCTCTGCACATTGTAGGAATATGCAAAGTGTCCATTACACTTTAAAAAACTGACAGCCCGTTTGCTTAAACAGAACAATGTACAATTGAAAATACAGGAGATTACACTATCAGAGAGAGTGCATTACAACACGCAGATTTAAACATGAATAACAGGAGATACAGACTCCACACCAAGTAAGGTACCTTACAAAAAAGAACTGCAGTATATTGAAGTAAAACTGCAGTACCAAGTAGTTTAACTGCAGGTTAATTAAGCACAACCATAGATTTGCAGCATAATGAAGTATAGTCACAGTACAACTGCAGTACATTGTAGTTCAACAGCAGTAAAACTGTAGTGTAAGTACAACTGAAAGTTGCATGAAGTATAAAAACAGTATAACTGCAGTTTTATTTTACTAGTACTTTAGATGTATTGCAGTGTAGTTGTACTCCAGTAAAACTACAGACATTTTAGGTTATACTGCAATACTGCAGTTTTTTCGTGTCCAAAAAACGGCATTTTTCTATATGTAACAAAAACTGTAGTATTACTTCTAAAAAACTGCAGTAATCTTTTGTAAGGCTGACTCAATCAGCCTAACGAGAACAGGCTTAATTACTCTACCAAGCCTGGTAATGTAACGATTGTTATCAGAGTTACTGTCAACCCCACAATCATGTGAACTTGTAGGAACAAGAACGGTAGGTGAAAAAGCACTAGCTACAGTGTCAAAGTCAACAACAGGGGCTCTAATGATTTTCCGCTGTAACTTCACCTGCGGGTGTCGCTGTTGGAAAGTTTTCCTTTAGAAATACGAGTGACTTTTATAATGTCTTTTTTTTTTTTTTGGTAATAAGCGTTATTTAATTTTTCTAACATGGATTGTTTTCTCATCCTGGTTTTTTGATGAGGCCCTGATACACAGATATAATACATATTCACTCATTCTTGCACAAAGAGGACAGAACGAAACAAGAGGCCAAAAAGAGGGAAAAAAAGATACAAAACTGGTATCATTTGCAGTACATGAACGATTACTTCATATCTCCCCAAATAAGAAGTACTTTTTTATCATTAATTATTCTTGGTGATTCTTGGCTGACCTTCATGTTATTTTTTCTCTTTCTTTCTTTCTTTCTTTTTTTTTTTTGGGGGGGGGGGGGGGGGGGCACATCTTTATCGTTATTTATATATTTTTATTGATGCTCAAAACAGTACACAAGTGATAACAACAAAATACAAAGGAAAAACAACAACAACTGGGGGACATAATATGAAGACAAATTGTGGACCTTTATTTTGAGTTGTGTGCTATTGTGACGTCACGCCACGCGAGCTGCGTCAGATGCTCAGGCTGGAGTTTGCGGAAAGAGGGATTTCTGCTTTTTCTACGCTTCTGCACTGGTTGCATATAAAACTGCGCGAAACTTTTGACGTGCTTTAAAGTTTGCTATGTGCTAGTAACGTGAAACGATTGTAGATCATTGAATATTTTACGTGAGGTGCTAATAGATGATTTCTCGTGAATGGCGAGATATAGTCTTGACATACTCATGTAAAGATGGAGTTTGTTAAAGATAAGAGTGAAGACATGAGTGATCCAGAAGCATGCAGAATAAAAGACGAAGATTCTGAGGAACAGAGAGGTTGGTGATCATTCTTGATGCTTTCCATTCTTCTTTAATGACTAACAAACAAAGCTGGGCGCCAAGTTTGTGACTTGGACACTTGACAGCTGATTTTTTCCCCAACCATATCTGATGTCCTTACCATGAAAAGGGCATAAATAACTTTCAGCACACGAAACCTCAATTAAAAATAAACACTTGGTCTCTGATGGTCAGTTTAATTTATTTTTTAAATATTTCATGTGTTCATTAGACCTGGTGGAAGTGAAAGAGGAAAGTGAAGAACAGAATGAAATGGAGGAGAAACAGCAATTTCAGAAACCTAATCATTTCATAATTGGAGAAAAATCAATTTGTTGCTCCCACACTGAAAATAATTTTTCACCAGAGAGAACGGAACCTAAAAGCTGCTTCACCTGCCCACAGTGTGAAAAGAGTTTCTCGTGTAAACGAGACCTTAAGAGGCACATAAGAATTCACACGGGAGAGAAGCCGTTCACGTGCTCTCAGTGCGACAAGTGTTTCGCAAATTCAGGAGACCTGAAGAGGCACTTGCGAATTCACTCTGGCGAGAGGCCTTTCACCTGCCCTCAGTGCGGAAAGAGTTTCACGCAGAAGGAAGGTCTTAAGGAACACGCCAAAATTCACACGGGAGAGAAGCCTTTCGCATGCATGCTGTGTGGGAAGAGTTTCACACATCAAAACAGCCTGAAAAGACACATGAAGGTTCATTCTGGAGAGAAACTGCACCAGTGCTCTGAGTGTGGCAGGAGATTTTCAGAAGCTTGCAATCTCAAAACTCACCTGCTGTCTCACACTGGAGAAAGACCGTTTAACTGTGAGCGGTGCGATAAGAAGTTTTTTTTGGCCGTACACTTAAAGACACACATGAGGATTCACGAAGATGAAACGCGCTACGTCTGTTCTTTCTGCGGGAAGAGTTTTCTGTGGCTTAATGGGTTTAAAGACCACCAGAAAACACATATTGGGGAGAAACCCTACGTGTGCTTGGAATGTGGAAGTACTTTTATTAGAGCTGGTGAATTGAAAGTGCATGAACGAATCCATACTGGAGAAAAACCTTACAAGTGTTCACGTTGTGAAAAGAGTTTCACAGTTTCAGGAGCCCTGAAAGTACACGAGCGAGTACATACCGGAGAAAAGCCGTACCTCTGCCCTTCGTGTGGGAAGACCTTCAGCCGATATGGAAATCTAGGGAAACATTTAAAAAAGGCTTGCCCAAAGTTGAGAAACTAAGCAAGGTTCAAATTCAGGTATAAACTTGTAATGATTACTTGAAAATTGCTTTCATTGTTCACTTTACATTTTCACATTTTCATCTGTGGATTAGTATGGACCGATATTTGGCTTTTTTTGCAGACGCACAGGATCACCCATTCTCCGTCTCTGTTAGTTCTTTAACAGTTATGCCTAATAAGTTTTTCATATAACGTGGACAGGAGAGTTCAGCTTGCCGTGTAAAAAAACATGGTGGTGCTCATAGCCTGTGAGCTATAACTTGCCTAACATTGCTGTTATAAAAGTAAGTAAACCATATAATAAATGTACACATATTTGAGATTCATAATATCACATATTTTACAATCCAGTTAACAATCATTTGAAGAATAAGAAAAAACGATGAAATAAAAGCAATACATCATTCATCCAGCTGGATGTGTCACAAGCTTGATGCATTGCTATGGAAATAGGAATGTGATGCTAGAAATGCATCTTGTGTTTTTCTATCAACTCAGTTGCATAGAATGCCATAAATGTTCCTTTTCCAATGTTTGCATGACTGAAACTGTAAAAGTATTCAAACTATCTAAATATCCTTCTAGATTTTCATTCTTAATAATCTTTCCTTTTGAAATCTTCATTTTCAGTTACAGCCCTATATAGTTTAGTCCCATAGATATTGGGACCTCAATGTGACTCAAAATTGTTAAATTTGACCCATTTTCAATGGTCAAGAACCAAATGTTGGTAACTTTTTAAACAGCTGATATTTATAGTGTTTGAAGGAGAATATCTGAAGAACAAATAACAGTGAGTCTTGAAATGTATTTTGTTTCCCTCTATCAAAATAATCGAATACAACGCAACAAACATTTTTCCGAAGTTTACATGTCTGTAATTCAGGAAGTGTTAAAGATATCTTAATGTCATTTTAGATTCTTGTTCTGTTGAAATCTTCATTTTTAAGGCCCTGTGTTGTTCAATCAATATTGATATAGGGATGTCAATGCAGTAACGTGTAGTTATGATACTGCGTATTTGAACTCTTGGTAGCTTCAGAAGCTGTTAAAATGAACAAAATCCCATCTTCCAAATATCCATAAAACTGATTCAAATATAGATTCTTATACGTACACTTTTGAGAGCAAAGTTAATCTGCTTTGAGATCCCCACCTCTGTTGGACTGAACTAAGGCCGTGAAAATGAAGATTTTTTTTAAATCAGAGTTTTTTAAGGAGGAGAATCTAGAAGGATATTAAGATGTCTTGAATTCTTTTGGAGTTACAGGCATGCAAACTTTGGAAAAGGAATATTTATGGGACTCTGACAGGTATGTTCTATGCAACTGAGCTGATAGACAAACACAAGATACACTTCTAGTTTGAACATTATTTGTTCTTAAGATATTCCTCTTTAAAAGTAAAAAAAAAAAAGTGTCAGCTGTTTGCAAAGTGACCCACATTTGGTTTTTGACCACTGAAAATCTGTACAATTTACCATTTACTCGGAGCAACATTAGTTCTCCATATCTCCGAGATTGAACCATCGAGGGCCTTTAAAATGAAGATACCAAAATGAAAGATTGTTAAGAATCTAAAAGGATACAAAGATAACTGTAATATTTCTTGAGTTACAGGCATGCAAACTTAAGGCAAAAAAACACAAGAAGTCTTTGGACAGAAAATTTGGTTGATTTGGTTGAAATGACCCTATAGTGAATGTAACCATGTAGGCCAGTACCCCTGGAGGTACATTAGGTGACTGAGCGGTTACGCAAACAAAATGTTTTTTGAGTTTTGCCGTTCATTTTCAACCACTTTAAAATAACATTAAAATTGAGCATGTGTTTCTAAGGCAAGATGCCACTAGTGTAAAAACAGGAAAAGGGTTGTGCCATAAAAGGTCAAATGGACGTCATGTCCAATCAAAAGCAATTTTTCCAATATATTAACACATTGGAAATGAGACATTGATTTTATACAAACAAAAATGTAATATTAAGTGATGTACATATTAAACACAGTATTATCAATATTGTTTGCTCTCATTTGTAATGAAATAATAGTTCCATCGAAAGCCTAAGCAGAACTAAGCAGAGCAAGACACCTGACCCCCAATTGCTCCCCTTGTAAGTCGCTTTGGATAAAAGCGTCTGCTAAATGATGAAAAATTAAAAAAATTAAAAATTAAAAAAAAAAACTGTTGTGTTTCATTAGTGAATGCATGTGTGGCTTTGAACAAATCAGGGTAAATGATTCAATGACCCATTCATAAATACAGCCTCTTGCTGCCATCTACTGGCAGTATTAGTTTAATATTTAAAAGTATCGCTTTGTTTTTACCATAATGTCATATTTTTCTATTTAACTTATTTTTAAACATCTTATTCATGCCATTGTAAGTGCATTCAGCCCACCTTTGAGCAGCATTAAACTCTACGTAAATACATCTACGCTCAGCGTTCCAAATTATTATGCAAGTGGCGTATCAGTGGGTTGTCTTCAGAGGCAACAAAATAAGAGAGCTTTGGTGATAATCAAGTGAACACTTAATTATTACAAAAGTATATTTCTCGCAAGAATGAGGTCAAAACACTTATTTACACATTTTTAGCTCAACTGTCAGAGAATCAAAAATGCACAGGATTGTGGGATATTCAAGGCAGTGTACGATACATCTATGCTGCCTTCAAAAATCAATCAGATGAAGGTATCTCAGTAAACATGGTGTGACACGATCATTTTCAGTTTTTTGGCCATAGCCATAAGCCCACTTCACACTGCACCAACAGACACGAGCAACTCGGACAATCACCAGATGACAATATGTCACCAACAAACAAACGAACAGATGTGTCTGTTGCCATTGGTTGGCTTCTGTCTAAATGTCATTGTTTTGCTGTACACAAAGATATTTAGAAGAATGCTTGTAACCATGCAGATCTCAGCCCCCATTTACTACCATAGTAGGAAAAACGATAATATGGTAGTCAATGGTGGGTGAGATCTGCTTGGTTACAAGCATTCTTCCAAATATGTTGCTTTGTGTACAGCAGAAAAAAGAAATGTGTACAGGTTTGGAACAACTTGAGTCGAGTCGCACTTAAGTTGGATAAAAATGATTTGGACTCGTGAACAACTGACTCAAGACTTGGCATGGACTTGAAGACAGAAAACCATAAGTCATTTTGGTATGCCATTTCTGATTACGCTCTCTATATACTACACCACATGACATTGATTTTACTATTCATTCTAAATTCATTCATTCAGCAAACACACCAAGCCAGCATTATCATATTGCGTGTGATGCATCTGAAGGCATGCATATTCATCACCCATCAACCCCAAGTATTTGCTATAGTATGCGTATAAAATCCACATTTACTAAATCAACTTGCATATGGACCGGACGGACACTTTCGTACGCATTTTATGACTCTGTCCGACTCATTTACACAGATCGGTTTGTTGAGTCGGGGTATGTTATTATCAGTGTTGGGGGTAAAAAAACTCAAGTATCTTGAGTTACATAATCAGATTACTTTTTTCAAGTAACTAGTAAAGTAACACATTACTTTTTCAGTTTACAACAAAATATCTAAGTTACTTTTTCACATGCATTGATTGACATTGTGCTTTAATCCACAATGGCAGCACAGCCGCAAGGTTTGTTTGAGCCCTGCCCTCTACTGTACAGACGTAAATATGCATTTCCTTCAGCCTGAGGCTGTTCTGAGGTGTAAAAGGGCCTTAACATTTGCCAAAAGTAGACCTTTTTTGTTGTTGTTAAAAAACCAGCAAGCACAGCCCAGTTGAGAAAAAGTAACACAAAAAGTACTTTTCATAAAAAAGTAACTAACAAGTTACTTTTTTAGGGAGTAACACAATATTTTAATGTATTACTTTTAAAAGTAACTTTCCCCAACACCTTATTCCAAACGATACATAGATGGGAATGTTGTTCTTTGTGTTGTCTACTGTAACGCTTGTTTATACATGGGTTTTGTTACCGCCGACGCTCACAGGAAGAATACGTTACCCATCACTGCTTGGGAACTACAGCAAACTATACGGCGACTCAAATAGCTCAAAATACACAGCACTGTTGCTGCATTCTAAATAGTATAATGTTATATATTTTGAAAGTAAAAGTTTTTTTTTATTGTGAATGATTTAAAGTAATATGTTGTGTATTTTATTAGACATTTTTGGAATAGAAATGATTTTTTATATTTCAAAACTCTGTTAATTACAATAATTAGCTGAAAGAACTATTGCTAAAAATCGAAAAAAGACCTGAGACTTGGCATTGTGAACATATCTGCCAGAAGCCATTCACAATAGGGAAGAAAAGACTCACAACTTCAATTTCACGGCAACTTGAAAAAGATGTCCATTTTGATTCATGCATATCTCGTGGGCTTTATTTTCGTTATTTGAAAGGGGCTAAACAGGGGTGATGTTAAGTAAAGCTTGTTGTCATGTTAATCAGATGCTGCCTGGAGTTTTGCTTTCGCTCATCTGATTGCTAAGGGGTTAGAACTGTTTCATTTTTACAAACAAATACTGTAGATTATGATTAATAAATGTCGAGCCATTTACAGAAATTAAGCTAATTGATAAATCCACAAACTGATCCATAAATACATAGTAGGAGTTTCACAAAAATGAACTGAATTTACAAATTAATAAAATAAGATTTGCAAATCTACATTTAGATTACATTTTACAGATCACATTACATTTACATTTACAAATCTAAAAAAAATTGTAGCTGTTTTTGTGTCACAAAGACAACTCCGCCTGGCATTAATCTGTGGATGCTTTCTGTGCATTTGTGGATGTAGCCTCACTGCATTGTTCTGGGATTTTGTGTGTGGATAATGCAATGTATAATAAAAACCATGCAGTGCTGAAAAATATTTGCCTTTATTTTGGATGTTGTAACTTTTATAATGAAAAGTGTCAAGTCTGATGATTCATATATGAAGCTTTATTAGTGTGATAAAGTGTCATAACCAATAAATCTGAAATATTATTTGTGTGAACATGTGTTAAAACCAATAAACAGAGATGTAATGTAACGAAGTAATAATACTTCAGTATTTTGGGGAAAATCTGTACTTGAGTATTTATATTTGTCAACTTTTACTTTTACTCCACTACATTTCCTAAATAAAATGTATACTTTTACTACGATTTCTCCAAAGTATTTTCGTTACTTACAACAAAATAAAAAAGGAAGAACACAGACTGCAAGCAAGCAAGTGCTCGCACAACCGCGGTTGATTTCATTTTCCGGGTTGTGCTCTAACATAATACTTAATTTCAGTTTTCAAAACATAAATATTGTTGATATATTTAATATTAATTTAATAAAAATAAGCATACAGTTTTATGAAGTAATTAAGTATTTCTGCTTAGTAGCTCTTTCTGTCACTTTCCCTTGCAGTTGATTTGTGTAGGCTTAAAATAAAGGTTCTTTATTGGCATCTGTGGAATGAAGAACCTTTCAAATCCATGGAACCTTTCTTTAGTGTGGAAAAAAAAAAGTTTCTTTAGAATGTTCTTCACATTAAGCAAAACAAGAACCAAAAAGGCTTCTTTCATGGCATCACTGTAAAAACTCCCTTTTGGAACCCTTATTTTTAAGTGTATTGTACATATTTGAGGTATTTATTGCACTCCAATAAATCAATAGGAGGAGGAAATTCCGTCCAAAAGAAATTGTTTTTTTTTTTTGAACTTTTCTTTTATTTCGTATTATCAAGTGCAGTCATGCAGTATGTCATGAATTAACATTTTGATAGTACAGTATTGATAGTGCAGTAAAGTGTCATGGGCAAGTCTACAAATAGAATAGCAGTCCATAGATGTCGTCCATCCCAACAAGAATATATGTGAGGGGAAAGATCCTTATCTCTGCATTTCCACATATACATTTGGTAGATAGTACAGGATTTTTTACAATACATATGACCATTGGTATATAAATAAATGAAATGAAAATAAGAAAAATATATTCTGCATAATAGTCATATCAAATGAAAATGTCGGGCAATGGAAGACCATTTATTTAGGAAAACATCTGCTTTCAGTTGTAATAATGCCGTTGTATGCTCCATGTTATAAACATCTTGGATTCTTTCCCTCCATTGTGCAACCGTTGGAGGGCGTGGCTTCAGCCAGGAGGCTGTGATTACCTTATTGGCTATTAAAAGAAGTATTCTCAACAGACATTTTTGGTTATTCTGGTCAAGATCAGCTGGCAGTATCCCTAGCACAAAGTATGATGGTTCAAGAGGTAGATCTATACAAAGACAATTTTTTTTTTCTTTTTGTACATTTTGCCAATACTCTGATATCCTTGGGCAGTCCCAAAATATATGGGTGTGATCTCCCACCAAGCCACAACCCCTCCAACAGCCGTCTGAATTATTGCTCCATTTTGATGTTATGAATGGGGTTCTAAAATATCTCATTTTAATTTTTCATCCAAATTCCTTCCAATTGGGGCTACTGGTTACCCTATGTCCTTGACTGCATGAAGTCTCCCACTGCTTATCTGTAATTATTGTGTTCATTTCTAATTCCCATTTTTCTTTAATATCTAAATTACGTCCAAAAAAAAAATTATTTTATGATGTTCATTTACTGAAGTGGGTTTCCTTTTTTACTACAACAAAACAAAACAAAACATGATAGCATCCCCAACAAACAAATACGAGATTACCTTAGTTAAAATATGGACATACAAAAATAAAATAAAATATACACATTTTAACAACAGATGTTTCAGTGCTTTTTATTAGGAGTGGTATGGAGTGGGCAACATAAATTTTGCTGGTCCTGCGTGAGCGTTTCTGCACCTTAATAAGATCCTGTAGTTCTGCATTTTTTTGTTTTTGTTTTTCCGAAAAAAAAACAGAGATGCTAACTTTCGGGTTGGCATTGTAGGAAGTACAGGGAAGAGAGGATTCGATTAAAGCAAAAGATAAGTCAGACAGGAAGAAAATGGAACATTTAGGGTGTTTTGGGAACAAGAGGAGAAGGGGGTAAAAGATGCACAGGAGGATGCAAGGATATATTATAGGATTTTTTTGTTTTGCTTTTTTAATATAAAGTAGATTCATTGAGATTATAACCCATGCTGTGCACTCCGATACAGAAGGTGGCGGTATGCACCTGATAAACCATGGTTGCAATCCGCCATAAAACTAATAAGAAGAAGAACTTTCGGGTTGTCCCTACGTCGGGCCTTCACTACGTCTCACTCCGATTCAGTAGACGGCGATAATGCAGCAAAAGTCAAAGTGAATGTTCTGAAACTCGAGAAGAGGAAACGTTGCCATCTTGTTACACTAACGTTATCTTCAGTGCGTCGCTCAATAACAGCTTTGTAGTAGAAAGCAGGAGATATTAAGTAAAACTATACAACGTCTGACTTTTAATGTTGTCAGAAGGACGCGTGCTTCTAGTGTTTAGGAATAACGTAATGCGAATCGGGCCAAAAAATATTGCGTGTATTTTGGTGACTCTGAACGTGAAGAGCCGCGTCTAAAACAGGCCCGAATAACTCGAGCTTTATCAAATTATGTCTTCGCCACATGCTATTGTAAAGATGGACTTTATAAAAGAGGAGAGTGAGGAAATGACCATTCCAGAACCATGGAGAGTGAAAATTGAACAAACGGATGAACAAAGAGGTTTGATTCTTAATTATTTAACGTTACTCATTTCGGTAACAAATCATCCGGTATTTGTGGCTTTGAAATAATATAACATGTAGCATCAATTGACATGTAGATGGGAAATGCATGGTCTAACGTTGCATGACAGTTGTATGTACGCGAGTAATGTGTCAGGTGTGATAGGACAACAATCAGACCGATCGAGAAAGCGCCGAGCGACTCGAGCCGAAATTTCCAACTGAGACACGGGAGAATTTGGCGAAAAACTAATGGTAGTGATTTATTTTTCTGGCCGTTGGGCGTTCACGAGTGCTGCAGTTCGCGGCGACGCGCTTAGGAGAAGCTCCACCATTTTGAGAAAATAGGAAAATCTGTCCTTTAAAGTAAGTCAAGTACCCTTTATTTATGTAGCGCTTTATATAACACATTAATAAACCGGACAATAACGATGCTAACTTTATCAGATAAAAGACGTTCATTGTATGATGTAAAGCAGCTTTATATAGACAATGGTGTTATTTCGATCAAGTAAGTTAAATGTTAATTAAGTTGAACAAAATGCATGGCATGATGCTGATGACCTCAAAAAAAAAAAAAAAATCGAAGCCGTTTTTTGCGCGCATTTATAAATTAGTGGTGTTCTGAAATGATACTTTTTATTATGTGTATGTGTATGTATATATATATATATATATATATATATATATTATATATATATATATATATATATATATATATATATATAGGCATATATAAATAAAAGTTAAAGGTAAATTCCTGTCCCAGTTACACTTAATGTTGGCACATGTTCCTGGTTAAAAAAAAAAAAACATGACATCAAGAAATATTCTATTTTCTATTTTTACATTAACTATGCAAATAATGCTCTATTTATTTAAACCAAGTAAAAAAAAAATCTCAAGTTTAAGCATTTATATATTTATTCCAAAGTAATAACTAAAGACAGCAATAATTTAAACTATATATTTTATTTGAACTGATTTTTAGCTGGTCTTTTTTTATAGTCTACTTATTTTCATCAGTCATTCTCAAGCTCTGTAAATACTGGTCACAGTATTTGGACACATTGTGGACAAAATGCAAACAAAATAAGCGAGAGTTTAAACTTTTATTTTGAAATTGCGATGAACAGTTTGCATATTTAGCGACATATAGATGTATTGTTCTGTGTTGGCATAGGATTATAAATAATTTACCTTACAAATCTGATGAAATGGCGCACGTTGCGTTCCCAGATGAGCTTTATAAGCAACGTAAACTCACAGCTAATGCAGAGATCCATGCTACAGTTGATGTAGAGCAGAATTTAATGTGAACAGTGCTGTACGTAACCTACACGCATGCAAATAACTAAAGCTCATGGATTAAAACCGCAGGGCATATTTATTTAATTAAATCACAGCTTTTGTGAATTCACAATAATACTATGCTATATTATGGTTTTTAAAAGGTGCAGCCTTAGAAAACGGAATGCACCACTTCTGGTATTTTGCTGGTTACTCAACATTGGTAACTAGCAATCAAGAATATTTTAAAACCAAGGACTCTAATTGAGGAATTGTGACATCCTTAGTAATATCTAAGTGGCTGAGTTGTTCATTTTATTTTTCGTTGGTTTTCCTATTAACACCATAATTTTGTTCATTCAGACTAATTAGCAAATGTGCACGAAAACAAGAGGCGGTATTAATTGCATGAACACGTCATATCTAATCTTAACCAATCATTGCGTGATGGAGGCAATAGGTGTGTTCAGCCTCATGCAGTGCTGTTCGACTTCATGAGGCGCTGGCTGACTTGAAGCAGGGCATGCCGGTGATAAATTTTGTCCAACTTCAGCTAGCACCAGCACAGGGTGATTGCATCAAAATACGAGAGCACTCAGCTGAGTCGGTGCAGTTTCTTAGGAGTGGTTCACAAATCTGTATTTTTATAAGTTGAAGCTCTTTTCATGTAGTCGTGATGTTGTATTGTGTCATGTTTATCAAAATAAAACAAGGTTCAGACCCCACTTCATTGGTATTTAAATAGTATAGGATTATATTGAACTTGATTCTTTTACAAACAAATGCTGTATTAAGCAGTACATAAAGTATTTCATTAAAATGTCCATGAAACCTCTTTGTATTAGTCAAATATTGCATTTATTTCACTTCAGCTGTGTATGCAAACACAGTGCCGGCATCACTATGGGAAGCAGAAAGTGTCCGACTTCACGTCTCCGTTTTTAGCTCCTCCCTGACTGCAAACAGCAACTCCCGCCTGGGGACACACTTATTGCCCCCTCTTACATGACCCCCCCCCCACACACACACACAAACAAACACACCTCAAATTCACTGCATGCTTTTGGGGGTCTGTTAAAACTCAATGGGCTCAGGGGAGGCAAGAGAGAAGAAAAAAAAGAATGATGAACTTTTAAATTTTGTGATATTTGTGTTTTATTTTTTTAATATTGATTATTTTTTCATCCAGTTTTTTGAGGAGGCACTGCCTCCCTTGTCTCGGAGGAAAAGCCCCTCATATATACCTATCAGGGGCGTAACCTACATATTGATATATTAGGCTCATTCCTGATATATTGACAGCACTTAAATTAATTATCCTCTATTATTTTAACTCTTGAAGTGTGGTATAACTACTAAGAAAAAAAAGAGTATGCATTTTTTCCCATATGATGTAGGGGGTCGGGCTTGTAATCCGAAGGTTGCTGGTTCGATTCCCACGCCGGCAGGAATTGAAGGTGGGGATTGTGAATGAACAGCACTCTCTCCTCCTTCGATACCATGACTAAAGTGACCTTGAGCAAGACACCTGACCCCTAATTGCTCCCCTTGTAAGTCGCTTTGGATAAAAGCGTCTGCTAAATGATGAAAAAATGATTTACGCTTCATGGTTATACTACTAAAAAAATCACGCATTTTAATGTTTATGAATTTGCCCGTTCGTTTCCATTGTATGTACCTCACTGTATAGATATAGTTTATTCCTGCAGATATAATTTCTTCCTGGTGGAAATTATTTTTGCACTTACCTTTCAGCCAATTGAGCTTAACTTGAACTGAACATGGAATATTCCTTTAAATTGGGGCCAGTTTTATTTCCATTACCTTGACAATCGTGATTTTTAACTTTTTATTATTATGTTCACTTTAGGCCTGATGGAAGTGAAAGAGGAAAGTGAAGAACTGAATGTGGATGAGAAACATCAGAATGAGATAATTAAGGCTGTGGTATCTGGACAGAAAGTTTTAAGTTGCTCAAAGTCTGGGAATAGTTTCTCATACAAAAGAGCTAATAAAAGTGGATTTTTCTTTACCTGCCTTGAATGTAAAAGGAGTTTTGAGTCTAAAGAGCACCTGATGGATCACTTTCGAACTCACTCTGGAGAAAGTTGCTCAGAGACTACATCAAACTTGGTGCGAACCGGAGCTCAAAAAGCAGTTTGCAATTTGCCCTTCACCTGCCATCAGTGTCAGAAGAGTTTTGCGTGTAAGGAGCACCTGATGGAGCACTTTAGACTTCACACTGTGGAGAAACCTTTCCCATGTGATCAGTGTGGGAAGAGTTTCATTCATAAACAAAGCCTTAAGAATCACTTGAGAGTTCACACTGGCTTGAGGCCGCACGTATGCCAGCTGTGTGGGAAGAGTTACATACATAAAGATAATCTAACCGATCACATGAGAATTCACACTGGAGAGAAGCCTTTTGCATGTGACCAATGCGGAAAGTGTTTCACGCATAAAGGAAGCCTTCTGCATCACATGAAAATTCACACTGGACTGAAGCCTTTCACTTGCCGGCAGTGTGGGAGGCATTTCACACACAAAGGAAACCTGAAGATTCATATAAGACTTCACACCGGAGAGAGACCTTTCATATGCCCTCAGTGCGGGAAAAGTTTCATTTATCACGGAAACCTGGTAGGGCATATGAAAAAGCATTCAGGAGAGAAATTATACCACTGTACTCAGTGTGGAAAGAGTTTCATTGAGGCTCGACATCTCCAGAAGCACGAGAAAACGCATGAAACCGTGAGGCCCTTTGTGTGCTCGGAGTGCGGCAGAGGTTTTCTGTGGCACCACAATTTTAAAGAGCACCAGAAAATCCACACCGGTGAGAAACCTCATGTGTGCTTCGACTGCGGCAAAGCCTTTACAAGAATCATATACTTAAAAAGGCACCAAAGAATTCATACTGGCGAGAAACCTTACAAGTGCGCACTTTGTGGAATGTGTTTCACGGTTTCCGATTCCCTGAAAGCCCATGAGCGAGTGCACACTGGAGAGAAGCCGTACAAGTGCCCTTCGTGTGAGAAGTGTTTCGGTCGACTAAGTACTCTGCTGACTCATAAGAAAAAGCATTGTCCAATGTTGCCGAAGTAATAGTTGTTGTGGAATGTCACAATGTTTGCAGGGATGCTTTTTTATTATATTTTGGGGAGTAGCAGTACTATATCTGCATTAATAGTCTTTAACAATTACATACTTCATCATATTTGTTGTAATGTCATGCATGGAAAGAATGGTGTCGGAAGCTTTAATAGTAGGTTTCTGAAAAAACTGGGAACTTGCTTCCAAACTCAAGACTGAATGTCCGGAGTGCTCTTTGTTAGAATGGGATCTAGTGCTGTCAAGCTCCAAACAAGAATAAAAAAAAAGCACCATGAAGGCTGTCAAGTGTTAAGAAGAATGGCTGAGATGGAAGTGTTTTTACTGTAAATTTTCTTAACTGCTGTTTCTCTCAAATCTCTCAAGTAATCACTAGAAGTGCAACGAAATATTCAGCGGTCAGGTTTCACTCTCACGCAGCGCGTTTTGTAAAGCTCTGCTTTGGAAGATGCACAGCTTCAAAGGGACTGCTCAATGTTTTGTGTGCACGCTGCGCTCTCTGCTCAGTCACTCAACAGCCCAAAACGCTTCCCCTATGTACCACTCACAACATATTACTAATAAAATAAGGTTATTTTCGGCATACCAGTATTCTTACAGTAAAGTCCAAAGTGGGAGTTTGTGGTTGAAAAGGGTACATTCATTGGATTATTTAGTTGTTTTATAACCAAGGCAACAAATATGTAGTGCTCAAACTGTACATAATGAAATTAACAAAAATAAAAAAGAGCAAAATCATCTTGTGTGTGTTTGTAGTATTCATGAAACAGAAATAGTGGGTGTGAAATATTTGTGTATTTGATTAAAAAAATGTAGGTTTTTGGATTTAATCCAAAAGTAAATTTTTCTAAACCTAAAACAATTAAAAATTCTAATCGTTTATTGCATCAAAAATAACTAGGAAAACAACAAATACATGTACATACATATAGGACACCAGGGAATATTAGTCTGAGGAAGGGGAGGAGGAAAAAATAGGCGGGGAAAGAAAGGATGAAATTAAATGGTGAATTTAAACCCACCTTTCACACTTCTGTGTGATTTTTGGTATTCATATTTTATAGAAAATTGCCTTTTTATGTATTTCACAGGGCAAATCGCTGACATGATTTTCGCCAAAAAACACCCAATTATCTACAAAGAATGTTGATTGTGAATGAAAATAAATAACTTTAACCCAGATTTGCTTGTGATCTGATATATTTCACTGGAAACTGCATTGACTATTGCATTTTTTTCTTTTATATATATATATATATATATATATATATATATATATATATATACATTTCATATGCTTTGATGTCTTATTTTATTAAAAAGTCCCCATTTTTCATTGTATGGGATAAATGTTTTGTATTTATTTATTACCCATTTGAATGTGAGCTATACAAATGAGATATGTAGGTATAAATTAAAATAATTATTTACAGTACTAATGTTTTGACCCAGGTAAACAGAATGATTTAGATGAAACTGTTCTATCACAATAAAATGTTTTATTTTTTCCAATACAAAATAAGTTATAAAAGCAGTAAAAAAAAAGGTTGCAACAATATAAAATATACATATGATATCAGTAAAGAAAAAAAAATTATGTATATATATATATATATATATATATATATATATATATATATATAAGCTATCAAAAAGTTTGGGATATTCGACTTTCGGGTGAAATTTTTTGTAAAATGTAAAAAGTACATGCTACAGTAATATATGAAAGTACAGCATTTAAGTAAACGCATGCAATGGTAATTTCTTTATCTCAAACAATTTCTTGAAACAAATGCTAGCAACATATACCACAACAAAAAATGTCAATGTCTTAATAACTTGTCATTTGTCCTTCAATAACAGCTTGACAACAGCGTCTCATGCTGTTCACAAGTCGACTTACTGTCTGCTGAGGCAAGGCATTCCGCTCATCTTGAAGCGCTGCCCTCAGGTCATTGAGGTTCTGGGGTGAAGGGTTACAACACTAAACTGCGACTCAGCTGATCCCATAGGTTTTCTGTGGGATTCAGGTCTGAAGAAAGTGCAGGTCACTCCATTGGAGGTACTCCAGCCTCCAGCAGCCATTCCCTGATGACGTGACTTCAATGAGGTGGGGCATTGTAGTCCATGAAGTTGAAATCAGGCCTGTGTTGCTCATGCAGAGGTACAATGACAGGCTTGTCACAGGACAATTCACAAGGTCACAAGGTGTTGGGCAGTTTTTGTATTGATTAGGCACACCTGCCCAGACTGTAACACCACCACCTCCAAAGGCTTGTTTAGTGACAACAGACAACAATGTTGGTGGCCATCATTTCTGTTCAATCTGAATGGACTTTCATCAGAGAACAGCACTTAGGCCCACTGGTTCCTCGTTCAATGATGCATGTGCCAGGTGGTGCGGTCAGACACTCTTTTAGGTCATCTAGCATGCAGACCATGCTGATGTAAGCTGTTTCGAATGGTCTGACATGATGGTCCTCTCACCTCCCTTAAATGTGCCTGATGGCAGTCATCATCTGGTTCACAATGAAGTGGTCATCAGCATGGGATGTGGCCAAAGGACACTCACTTTTATGCCTTTCTGTGGCAGTCTCTCTGTGTCTCTGTTGCAACCTGCTGTTGACACTAATCTCAGTGGCATCTTCCCTCTGAGAACGTCCCGTTTGAAGCCTCACAATGGCTACCGTGGTGCTGTTCATCAGTTGTTAGGTGTCGTCTTGGTCTCATGATTAGTTCACTTCTGATTTAAAATCTCATGATAATTTACTTACCCCCATGTCATCCAAGATGCTCATGTCTTTCTTCAGTCGAATAGAAATTAAGGTTTTTGAGGAAAACGTTCGGTGGTTTTTCTCTGTATGACTTCAGTTCAATGGGTGGAAGGTCTAAATGGCAGTTTCTGTGCAGCTTCAAAGCACTATACGTGATCCCAGATGGTCAAAGTTTGAACTAAATTGTCATATACAATATGCTAGTGCAAGTATATCAGAATTAGTTCAAACTTTGACCTGTGGAGGGCAGTAATATATTGAACAGCGTCTACACTGCTGGAATTCTACAAGAAAAAGGCCATAGACTACAGCTCTGACAAACTGTGCATAAAGTAACTGTAAGTTTGCCAAATCGTGTGCGGTTTAATTTCAATAAATCGTGAAGGCCTAATCTTTTTCTCACCAAACAAACCGTACCAGGGCATAGCATAGACAGGGCTTTCTTCATAGCCAAGGGTGGATTTATGTCTAGAAATGTCTAACTCTACGTATATATGAGAAACAGGTATAGGTGTTTATTTCAGAAATATTACTGTACCTTGCTTCTTAACCCATACATTGCCCATTATTCTATTTCTTTGGCCTGTTATGTTTAGCTGACCAACTCTCAAAATCTGTGAAAAAGCTGCGGGACGCTCTACAGAGAGAACACGATGCTGTGACTTTGCTTCGGAAGTTTAGATGGCAGAGAACATAAAACACACCGTTTTTTATTGACATCAATCATACTTAATACTAATTAAATATACTCAGCAAAAACAAAGTTATGCTGCATATTTACACTTACAACGCTTGCATTCACATTTAATGGCAGAGAATGGTGACTTTCATATTTATGTTTATAAAAATATTGCTTTGCAGTCCCGTGTGTGAGTGTGCTACAGTTTGTGCAGTGCACAAGGAATCACATCCTTATGAGATATCAATTACAATCCATTTTAATTAAACGCAATACCTATATCATAAACTTCAGAAGAGTATTATGTTTTAATATCTCTGTGTGTTGGCTGACAGTCAGAATGACAATTCCTGCTTGAACAGTAATGTATAGGCCTATATCAAGCCAGTGCATAATTCTTTCCATTTTGTAGTGTTTCCAAAAGATATTTTTTTAGGGGGACTTTTATTCTGCTGCATGGAAATGAGGAAGAATTGATTTGATTTTCGGCTGACCACGTTTAGAGATCGAATATTCAAGCTATTTATTCATTTTAACCTATTCATAACTAACCCTGAACAAATAAACAAAAAATCGAGACGAATTCTTTTTTCTTTTTTTTTCTCCCTACCTTCAATGTTAATTCAAAAAACGACTGAACGAGTGACACACAGATTCTATAGGGATGTTACCAGTCATTTACTTTGAAAAATTACAACTGCATTAAGTAATGTTATCATTTTTTTTTTTTTTTTTTTGAATATACAAAGAAGAAATGTTGGAAAGTTTTATACTTCTAAACATGAAACTAAACCGCCAGTTGGTTTTAATGAATGAGTCATTGGCTGCATTGGAAACTGCAAACTCTCTGAGTTGGTACTTAATTTCAATAAGAATTTACTTATCGAGCTCTAAAACAGTAGGTACTATTGGCTGCGTTCGAAACCACACGCTTTCTGAGTAGGTACTTAATTTCAGTAAGTAGGCCTATTTATCAAGCGCTAAAAGAATACTTTATAGCGTGATCCTGTTAAGTATGAATGTGATCTGGATATCATTCGCCTTGTCGATGTTATCATGGGACCTACAATGTCATCACAAGCGCACCAATTAAAAAGATGTGAGCGACAGGTTGTGAACATCTTTAAACATCTTGATATTGATTAAACTTAGGCTACTAATTTTGTGAACGTGTTGAAGAAACAGCTGCCCATTTATTTTCTGATTGTAGTAGGCTATAACTAAATTTTGGGTTAATTCTTATATTTTTAACCCTACTAATCTGACCGCCAGTTTTATCCGTAAAATATTTTGGTTTTTTTTATTACGAAAAACTTCATAGCACCAGTAACTTAACAGCCCGTATTTGCAATATCTGCAAAAAGGAGACGTCGAGCAGCTGCTCGAAGGTCTCACCTTTGGACGAAACTGTTGATTTTATATTCTAAAAATGTATTACTACTTAAAAACTAAGATTACCCGAGAATGAATTGCATAGCCCACCCCCACACTTATTCACGAAAATAATGAGAATTGCTGACATACTTAATGAATAAATAGAATGAATAATGAATAATTTATACAATGTTTTAATTGTTTATACATTATTATTTATTAATGAATAATTAATACAATAATTACAATTTTATTTACTGACAAAATTAAGAAACATAAATAAATGAGTAAAACGATGAATAAAAGTAAACATCACAATAAATATACAAGTGAGCAACACATGAAACAAATCTTTATTCAAACTTATTGTTCTAACAATAATGTATTTACCAGCGGTGAACATCTGTACCAATTCTGCAACTTTATTTTGATGAAGCAGCTGACCACCTTCGCCTTTGCCATCCATTATGTCCCTCATTACTGCTCTTCTCAGTGAGGTCACCATTGATCAAAAGGATGAGGAAGACCATGTCATCACCCCCCTAAACCCCATGACCATGAAGCAAGAGCAGGAGAAGATGTGCGGGACAATCTGGCGAAAAACAGAATGAAAGAAAATGAACTGAACGGCAGTCACAATGGAATCGGCACATACTGTATATCGGCACACGACCGATATACAGTATGATAGGTCTGTCTGTCTGCCGCCGTTGTTGCCTTCGCCTGCTTTAAGTAGCTCGCTATCGACTGCAACTCTCGCTTACGGCCATACCACCCTGAGCACGCCCGATCTCGTCCGATCTCGGAAGCTAAGCAGGGTCGGGCCTGGTTAGTACTTGGATGGGAGACCGCCTGGGAATACCAGGTGCTGTAAGCTTTTGCTTCATCTTCACTACTCCGCTACTTCACCATGGCACGGCTCTCTCCTTTTAAATTCACTTGCTTCCTTTCTCTTCTTTCTTTTGGCTTTCTCTCTCGCTTCTCTCTGCTTTCGCTGTGGCAAAGGACAGCTCAGCTTCGTCATTCTTCCTTCCTCCTGCAGGGGGCGATCGACAGCGCCTGTTCTTTTCTAACCGCTCCTCTTCTCAGCCTCAACTACACGAGAAGTTGCCAAACTTTTTTGTCACCTCAACCCTGAGATTTTTTTAAATTCATATTTCAAAAAGTCAACCACACTTTGGCATGTTCATGGTTTTATAATTTTGACAACAGTCACATGATGGCATGCAAGAGAAATATTGAACCTTTTTTAGTGTTTTAATTTGCTTTATTTAATATTATCTATTATTATTATTATATTATTATTAATGTTAATGCTCATTTTATTATTTTTTGTTTTGCACACGCACCAACTATGTTAAAAAATCTGAGCTGAATAAAAAGCCTTCATAACTGTTTTTTTTGTTGTTGTTGTAATCCTTATTTCATAATGTTACATCTCATCCCAGGGTCTGTTACAACTAACCCAGGCTGTGGGGTGAATTGTAACATTTCACTCCTCATGTTTGAAACTAAAGCACGAATTTTCTGTTTGTGCGTCAAAGATAACAGCTATGTCATTTAATAGCTGACACTTGTAACTAGTTTTGATCACACTTTGAACGCATTAGTTTAAAAGAACTCCAAGATACAGACAGAAATGTCAGAAATGTTACAAAACCATCCCCGGTGTCCTCTACTGCAAAAAATAAACAAAAAATAATAAATACATAAATAAATAAATAAATAAATAAATAAATAAATGAAAAAGAAAGAAATAAAGAAAGAAATTAATAAAGAAATAAATAAAAGTAAAAGGATACAAAAGAAATTAATAAAGAAAGAAATTAATAAAGAAATTCATAAAGAAAGAAAGAAAGAAAGAAAGGGATGAATTGACAAGGCCGTCAATTGGATTCAGGTTGATGTGGTGATTTTAGTGTTCGATTTCACAGTTTTTCCCAAGGTTGGTCTGGGAACTGCCGGTGGTTTGTGAGTTGATGAAACGCTAATAATGAAATGTGTCAAAGCGGGCCGAGCCGTGTAGGTCTGTCTGTCTGCCGCCGTTGTTGCCTTCGCCTGCTTTAAGTAGCTCGCTATCGACTGCAACTCTCGCTTACGGCCATACCACCCTGAAGGAAGCCTTGTCCAAAGTTGTCAAAGTGAGCTGTCTGATCGAACCCAAAGTTTCATTTTTAATCTACAACAATATTTTCAAATTTCAATGGAAATTTGCTTTAAAATCATTTTCTGAATTGGTGAATATTTTCCTTGTTTAAGAAATAGAACAAAAAACAGTTAGTGGGGCAAAATTGCTCTAATTAAATTTATTTTGGTCATACCGATATTTCCAGAGTTTCGTCTATTGCAGTGTTTCCTAAACCTTCTCCTGGACTTTTATTGCACTACAGTTTATGAATGTTTCTATAGCAGCTCTAGAAGAAAATTGTGTCATTTTTTAGCTTAAGTAAGTTCAGTATTGGTTCATTTCAGTTGTTAAAAACATTAGTTGTTAATTAATCTATATAGCAGCTCTGGAGAAAACAATAATGTCGTCAACCAGCTCAGTTCAGTTCGAACACAATGTCAATGCAGGCAGATCAGTTATATTTTTGAATATTAAATGACAGAATAGAGAAAAAAACCTTGGGAGAAACTTGGCTCAGTCTGGGGCCCAGTTCTCCTCAGGCCTACAGTCTGTTTTTATAGGAAGACACAAAATGGGAATGTTGGGAAAGCAATCGTATGACTTCTGAATCTCCTTATTTAGAGTTACTTAAAATTAGACATACACACACAAAAGTTGTGGTAGTGGATTATTTTGTATTTGAATGCACAGGAGAAATTGTCAAAGAATTTCTGCGTAATTGACAACGTATATATGCACGTGAATTTTTTATTAACCTTGCTGCAGTTCACCTGAGGTTATCAATTTGCACTCCAAATCATCTCTTTTTAAGGGCTTGTTGCACAACCTTTACAAACATTCATTATTATTATTAATGCAAGTTATTGAATCATGAGGTGTACTTAGTTTTTCCACACATTTTTCCCTAATTTTTGTTAACACTAAATGGTCCTTCTGGGCAAATGAGGGCAAATTTATATATGACTTTCCTTGATCTGAGTGGTACAAGACTTGGCTACTTTTCCTAAGTTTGCCACACCGTTACGATATTTGTTATCTGTTTTTTGTGTGGAGGGTTTTTTTTTTCTTTTCTACATGTCTGTGCAGGGGATTGGTTGCAGTGAAGCGTCATTGGCTCAGCCCGAACTGATTGCTGCTGCGTGTTGTCTGTCACTACTCGATCCGTACCGGAAACACGATTTGTTCTGCGCATGTGCGAAATGCGTGTACTTCCTGTCTGAAATGTCGAAACAATTTACGGCAGTTTTTATTTGACACTACCCGATTCGTACATGAAATAGTTCTTTACTACACAATGTATTTCACGTTATCATGCATTATACCTATGGAACACTATCAATCCTGTGAAACTCTACAATAAAGTTTATTTTTATTTATTTCATGAAGACCAGACATTTATTTTATCAAAGCACTTTTCTTTAAAGACTACACATCTGTTTGTGTTATTGCCTCAATAAAGCTAATTTGAAACAGAACAATTATTAAAAAATCAAAGGTTTGTATGTTTAACCAGTAAGAGTTAGTTTAATGAACCAATGTTACTCAGTCCCTGACAGAAATACTTTTTTTGTTAAAATATATCAATGTTAATACGTGGTATAAATTAAATTGATTAAATAAAAAGAAAAGTTAAATACAATCAAACTGAAACCAGTTCACATTTGCTTGACCTCATTTGGGAAATACAGATGTGTATATAAGTGTGTTTTTGTTTATATTTAATATTTCATTTTCTAAAGATTTGTTCTACTTATTCCAGCTCCAGCATACTTTAACAAATGTCTGCATTTAAGTAACACAAAGGACACTATTTATTATATAAATATTTATTCAATTTATATATTCATAAATGAACTAATTTCTTCCACCTTTCATTCATTCATTCACTCATTCTCTCCCTCCCTGATCTACTGGAATTGCTTATTGAGGAACATAGCATTGACTTTCAGGCCTTCTTCATCAGCACAGTGAGACAAAAACAATTCCATGTCCTCTTGCCCCTGAAATATAAACAAAAAAGTCATCCTTTTCTTCACAGGATTCACCCCCCAGGACCTTCCTGAGGGCATTTTGTTGATCATCAGGGTTCATCCTCAGAAACGCAGGCTCTGTCACCTCACCACCAAAGGTGTCTGTGTGATCTTGAACCCAATACCATGCAGTATGAAGGTCTCTCACAACAGTTGGTTGTTGCACCTGGATAAGACAAAAATGGCACAAAATAATTGAACTATTTTTCCAGTATGCATGCAACTACTTGATAAATGACCACTAAAATCATTTACCTTATCAGTGTCTTCTTTAACCAGTCTTCTGCTGGGTGACAGTTTGGAGGTGGATTTAGACACCCTAAAGACCGGCTCAAGGTGCCCTGAAGGAGTTGGGATGATGCTTCTGTCCAGAATGCAAATCTCTGTCCATGTCTTTGGAAAATATGAAAATGTATATGAACTCTTTGTATAACACCATTCTAGTATCACTTTGCTAACAGTGAATAAATTAGGGCTGGTCTGAATACCATTTTTTAATCTTCAAAACTTCAATAGCAATCAACATCAAATATTCGAAGCATCAGAGGAAGGAAGCTGAACATATTCTTCTCTCCAATAAAGGCAGTGTAACAAGTAGAAACATGGTGTGGCTACGTTAAGAGCTCGCGCTCCCGGTTTAACTCTGCATTGTATGTGTGACTCAAGCACCGCATGTATGAGTTATTTCTGTTTTTTGTTGCTAATATTTGTGACCGTCAGTTACAAGGGACAGTTACTGCGGACCCAAGGGAGTGCATTTGGTGCAATATGGACACATGACAGAATGTTTAATAAACTACAGAACAGTGAAATAAACTAGTTTATTTCAGTACGCCTCACGCGGGCAGGGCTTATATGACAACGGACACTGCACTGGTGATGCAAAACACAGGTCTGTCAATACTTTTAATAAGGTAGCCTGACATTTTTCTGACAAAAACATCACTCCCAAATCAGAAATTAGCCAACCAGTAATTACTGACACAGTAAATGGTATTTAAATAAAAAGAACGAACAATAAATTAATGAATTGTAATAAATAAAGAACAGGCCATCCCAGTAAAATCTCATGTTTGAATTTTAACAGGCCCTTATATTTTGCAGTAGATTCACTTAGATTGATAATAATGGGCAAAAAGGCTAATACATTTTGTTTATATTATTCTATTTTTCACAATGTCAAAGCAACGCAGCTTAACCCAAAACACAAGCTCAGGCCTGCACTTCTGTCCACACAAACTCTAGACAGAATACTCCAGTTGCAGGGAACACTTCAGTAGGCTAAGAAGAAAATATATTATAAAATATATTTATTAGGTTGGTAACACTTTACAATAAGGTTCATTAGTTAACATGAACTAATAATGAACTGCACGTATACAGCATTTATTAATCCTTGTCAATGTTAATTTCAACATTTACTAATGCATTATTAAAATCTTGTAAACATTAGTTAATGCACTGTGAACAAACAATGAACAACTGTATTTTCATTAACGTTAACGAGGACTAGTAAATATAGTAACAAATGTATTGCTCATGGTTAGTTCATGTTGGTTAATACATTAATTAATGCTTAACTAATGAACCTTATAGTAAAGTGTTGCCAATAAGTATAACAAGGTTGGGTTCCTTTAACTGTCCATCCTATTAAAAACAGCTTATATATAGCTAGGCTACATAAGATGGTTGTAAAAATTGTGGATTTTTGAATAATCTAATCTAATGAATTTAAATGCCATAATTGAATTTAGGCCTAATACTGGCTTAATCCAAGCCCTGTCTGTGAAATTGGGCCATAGCATTTTTTTCAAATATGCCGCACTTTCGCCGCATAAATTGCCGATTTCAGCAAGAAAAATCTGCGGGGCTAGCATGATTTCATAATCCCTGTATTTTCGCTGCAAAAAAGTCTCATATATCTTAGCAGAAAGTTGAAAAATGTTGCGTTTACTTCACACAAGTAAAGCGCCATTATTTTCCCCCTATTGCAATGGGAACCTTATGACGTGACATAATGACGCGACGTGAACGTCATCTGTAAACCCCGCGGGCCGTTCACATATCGCGCGCATTCTCATTCGCGCAAAATGGAAGCGATGTGGTCGCGGCGCGCATGCGGTGCGGCGCGCTCGTTTTTTCCTGCCGCGCCTGTGCCGCGGTAAAGCTAAAGCAAGGGCTAAAAATCAATTTATCCCTTGCTGAAACTTCCTCATGGTTGTGGAGAGCACAGTTCATGGTTACATAGCCAGGGGCGCTGCTAAGGATTTTGGGCCCCATGAAAAGAATCTTCACAGGGCCCCCAACACAGCTGAGACTTTTTTCATATTAATTTACATAATCATTTCTATCTATAACGTCCACAGGCAGTCATTTTGCGCTGTTTAAATTGAGTTTTGCCAAGACAGATGAAGTTACGTGGTTAACATCAAAACATTGTACAAGAGCAACAAGTCACTTACGAGATACGAGTCACTTACGCGGCCGGTGCGGCTCTAATTTACCCGCGTAGAACGTTCCGTCGCATTAGTTCCGCTTTTGGCGCTCGCGTGTAAAATCAGAATAAATTCATAATTAATTTTTTTGGGGGTCAGCACAGGGGGGCACAGGGGTGGTCAGGGACATGTCTACAGAGGCACCGGCCTCTCTAGGCGTCCGTGTAGAACCGCCACTGATGTGAGGCAAAGCCGTGCACCCGCTCTATGGAAACGTGCTAACTTGTCGAAAAATGCTACCGTCGAGACCTGGGGCCTCATGTACAAAGCGTGCGAACGCACAGTAAAGTGCCGTAGGCTATGATCATTGTCACGGGCGGTCCATTAACAATTATGCCTACTTACAAACCCACCATTTCTTATGAAATATTGGGTAACATACTGTCGACCCTTTGCCTCTTTCACTTCTCTTATTTTTTTCTCTTTCTGTTTTTGACTCCCAGACTTTTGAGGCATTTTCACTTCCTCTTCCGTCAAGTTGATATTCTGCCGCGCTATAAGTGAAGTCAAGTTGTTTGTGTTGCCTGGATACAATTTGGGTGGACTGAACCATTTTATGATAATCGCGAGGGGGAGAGGGGCCCACGGACGTTTGTGTTTCCTAAACAAATATGTTTTTTTGACACCAGGAAAAAACAAAAAGAATAATTTAAAGTTAATAATTTTTACTATCAAATATTTTTTTTAGCACCACAATTTTATTGGGGGCTTCTCTGGGCCCCCTCTTGGTCATGGGCCCCGAGAATCGTCATCGTTTACCCCCCCTTTACTGCGCCCCTGTACATAGCAACGACAGACACTACAGAAGCGCGAGCTCCCGAACGCTTGCAAAAGAAGGAGGAAGCGATGCGGCCGCGCTTTACACGCTTTATTAGGCGCGATATGTGAACGGTCCCTAAAGAGGCAGAAAGCATCGCTGTCACTGCTGACGGTTGAACTTCTCGGTGAACGCAGAGCTTTATAACAGTTACAGCCACACAATCAATAGTGACTGGGAAATGGTCAACTTTGTACTGCAGTTAAAGTGACACTTAAAGTGTTATTTGATTTTTTTATTTATATTTTTATTTTATTTATACTGTTTATTTTATGTTCAATCTGCAGAAAGAAGTTCAGTGAGATTTCTCATGTGAAATTATACAGGGCAGCAAACAATTGGTTGATTTTGTAGCAACATTTAGCAGTGTTTGCGTGTTGTTTTATTGCAAATAATTCATTAAAATAGAAGTAAAATGACATGCATTACAAGTTGAATTCAAATTGCACCAACATTTTTGCATTTTATGATTTTCAGTTGAATAAAAGACTATTTTCCCTTCATACTTTTCATTATTGAGGATTTCTTAAAAATACTATAAAAATCTCGTCTCGTGAACCCGATCTCGTGCCTCGTCTCGTGGGATAGGAGTCTCGTCACACCCCTAAGGGATAGTAGTTGATATGTGATCCATACAGACCAGGCCAGACCAGGGGCCTCATTTATAAAAATTTGCATTTAAACCTTACTATAAGTGAACATACGACATAAATCTGAAAATGGTGTACGCAAACAAAAAATGAGATTCATAATATCTTGCGCACGCACACCTGCACGCAATTTTCCAGCCTACCTGATCATTTGCGTACGTGAAAAAATCTCACATACCGTCCTTTACGCGCCTGCATTCAACCATATATAGCCAATGCAAATCACCTCATTAAGTGGCCATGCATATTAATATGAGCCAGCAAAGGGTTTTTAGAAAAAACATTGTGGAGTGGCAACATGTCACTGCAGCTGTGAATGCAGTTGGTTCAGCCAACAGGACGATTCCCAAAATAAAAAAGAAGTGGTCTAACATAAAGGTGGGGGCCAAAAAAAGGCGATCTGTCCCTACTGGAAACCGGGCTGGCTTCAATAATCGGAGAAAGCAGTGTGTGAGGCATTGTGTCTGACAGGGAGGGAGACACAGACATGGTGGAGACAGGGGAACCAGGTAAATCAGAAGCCTTGCTCCCTGATGATGCCGTTCCTGTTGGGGATAGGGGTCAGGCTCCTCATGCTGTTGGTAAGGGAGATCAGGGGGGAGAGGGACACGATTGATCAGTGCCATGTTGTGTAGAATAGCGCATGCCATGATGATCAGGCAGACTTTTTTTGGTTGATATAAAAGTCTACCACCCGAAACATCAAGGCAGCGCCATCTACACTTGAGGAGGCCAGTGGCTCTCTCAACTACCGTGGGCATCATTGTAGTACATTTGCTCTGCACTCTGAGTGTTTGGAAATGGGGTGAGGAGCCAACGCCAGGCACAGTATAACAGATTAATTGTACAGTAGGCTTGAACTGTTAGAAAACAGACCGTTATATGTACTTTCACTTACCAAGAAGCCACCCTTCGCACACGGCACCTGACTCAAGTCACTGCTGTGCGCTACAATAAACGAGTCATGTGTTGAACCAGGCCATCGTGCCACGACGTTTGCAAGAATCATGTTGGCTTCACAAATAACTTGCATATTTATGGAATGCACTTGTTTTCCATTCACATAAATTAACTCGTTCTCATGTGGAGCCCTTATAGTAATATGAGGAAAGGAAATCACTTTACATTTGGGAATCCGGACATTGCTGCAAATTGCCACTATTGGCCTGTTCCAAATAGTCTAAGGAAACTGTATGTATCAATTTCACATTTTAATAATCCATTTTAAAACAGCAGGCATTAAGGAGCTCAGGTATGGCTGTGAAATCCCAGACCTATGACAAATGAACAGAATTATAACTTTTCAAAAGAAGCTTTGCGCAAAAACAAATGCATCATGATATTTGTAAACTCCCGCTGGTAACTTCCAGTTGCCAAAAATCCTAAAACTGAAAGGACTTGGGTTGGTACTGGGATGGCACGGTTTCATGTATGTTTTCATTTCAGCACACAGATCCAACAGCATGGCTATAGGGAGCCTAAATTGGCTTATTAGCCAGTCATCATCGTGGGCCAGGAAATCTTCATGGTATCTTCAATAGTCCTCCAGCAATGCCAGCGCATCCATAATGCAATACTACATGCAGAAGTGTCACTGTAGTATTTATATGTTTACAGTGATCATATTAAATCTTTTAAACTTCGTCATGGCAATCAAAAAAAGAGTGGTAAACCCATAACGCCCACTGTAAGATAATTACAAAATTAAATTTAATTCAGTTCACTTTTATAATTTATTGCCATTCCTTTATTTAAATTGGTGAACATGCGTGTATTTATGATTAGGATGCTTAATGAGGATTAAAAGTGACTTCAAAATCATTTCCTTCATCTGCCGTCAGTCCCTCAGCTCACCATCAGTGTCGCCAAACTGCTCCGTCTCCAAATAGTTCGTACGGATGGGTCAGAGTTTGCATGAAAGTGCGCAAATTTTCCCATCAAGTGTGTTTTTATAAATTCCATCGTTTGCATAAGAAGTAGCGTAAGCCTCTTTCAGGGCATGTTTTGTGCGTAAGCAACAGTTATAAATGAGGCCCCAGAAGCAAACACCTAATCCAGTTCTCTTTGTTCTTTTTTTTTTTTTTTTTTGCTTGAACGCACACATACGCACAAAATTACAGTGGTGCTCAGAATTATTGGCACCCTTGGTAAATATGAACAAAGAAGCATGTAAAAATAAATCTGCATTGTTGATTCTTTTAATATTTTATATAAAAAAAACACATAAATCTAACCTTTCATTGAAGTAAAAGAATTGAAAATGTAGGGAAAACCAAGAGGCCAGGGCGAAGTCGGGAGCTCAGGAGTTCAGGGCGGCCTGGCTTCCGTGGCTCTGCTCCAAACCATCAGACTGGCCACTATGGCCACGGGCATTCATCTTGCCTGGCAAACCGAGGATTGAGATGGCAGCTCCGTGTGTAAGCCTCAGCAGGCAAAAATGTGCAGATCCTTTGGGGTGGCATGTGGAGGATGCTGGTTTAGAGTGAAATGGGGCGCCTACATGCTTCCGGATAGGGACTGGATGATACTTTGGATTGTCCTCAATAGCTACAAAGAAATCAGAATTTTCTAGATCGAGCACATAATTAATAAAGTCCGCTACAGACCTATAACAATCACCAGGAGAAAGGGAATGAAATAAATGATCATCCAGTCCCATCCAGAAGCAGGCATTAATCATTACATCCCTCCAGCTCATCTGATGGGAAACATCCAGAAACTCCTCCACATTCTGTTCCAAAGGCCGTCCATTCTGTTGGATGTTGAGGAGCCTATCTTCAGCTCAATTCAGCTTTTGGGTCGGTTCTTCTCTTATGTTTTGTGGTATATAAACATCCAAGACCAAGCAGCATATGTGCACCGGTCTCGAATCTCTCACGGAGGAGCTCCGGAAGCATAAAAGAGGAGCGACAACAGTGAAGGACGAGAGAGGACCGGGCCTGGATTTTATTTTGTGTTGTATTATGTTTGTGTGGGCGGCAGTCGCCGTGAGGAACTGCCGCCCTTTTACTTTCGTTTTGTTGTTTGTTTATTTTATTTTTAAAGTTTCGTTGAATCCTCCTTCTTCCCGTTCTTTCAAACAGTGTTACAAAGTTGATTTGACAAAAGAAAAAATGTTGCGATAACAAATTATGAAATTATTTTTTTACAGTGTAGCTGAACACTTGTTGAATTAGTGACATTTAGCCTACATTTCTACATATTTCTATGATTATCATTCCCTATCAGCCAATCACTGTGGGGATATTAGTAAGTGTGTTGACATCATCCACAGCAATGAAATCAACCCCGTTCTTATACTCTTAGCTTAAGAGTTTTCTCTATTCCTTAGTAAAAGTTTGTCTCAGCAGCTTTGTGAATAGTTTTTAAGAGAACATTCTTAGCTAAGAACTTTTACTGCTATTTAGGAGAACTCTTAGTGGTAACATAAATGTTTTGTGAATACGGCCCCAGATCTTCAGTAAACCTCAATGTCTTCTTTCAAAAAGCTGCTTTTCTTTGCACTTTTCCACAAGCCTCTGATAGGCCTGGATCAGAACACGAGAATCACAGCTCTTGGCTTCTGGTCACGTCAAGCCTCCTTCCCACATGATGAACCACGTCAATTTCAGGAGCCAACTTTCCCTTTTCATCTGGAAGCACTGCAGCGCAGATGTCCACAACCTTCTGTTTAATGACTTCGCCTACATGTTCATCGAAACCAAAGACGTAACTTCAGGCGCCTTCTATAGCTCTCCATTTCGTTCACTTAAACTTTCAGATTCATTATTTTCTTGTCATGGGAACCGTTCAATGTTTTCAGCCCAGTCAGATCTGCTTCTATGATTGATCTTACGAGTCAAGAATTTGCAAGTAGTGCTCGCTGCAGAGCTCTCTGGAGCTCAAGGGCGGAGCTTAACCTGTTTAATGGGTGGAGAGATAGGGTTAGGATGTGGTTGGGGGATGCAGCTCCACCCATCATTCCCACAGTTGGTCACAAAAGGGGGGAGCTGAAGCTCCAGAGAGGGGAAGCTGGAAGTTATGGCTCTGCAGTGAGTAGCCTCTCAGAATTTGTGCAATTCTGGAGAGCCTCAATCCCGTCAGAGTTCTTTCTAATGATATTTCCCCCCCAAACCATCTTTCGTTATTTTTTTTCTGTCAGGATTCTGACAATGTTGTTTTGCAGGTCAAGAAGGGATGGCTTGTTCTTTGCTTTCTTTGAATAGGGAGTATGCGGAGCCGAATCAAGTTCCGTCAAACCTTTAGAAAGCAAAGTCTCACGTTGCTGTTGGAGTTGTCTTTCTTGGCACAATGAATCAAATTAACCCTTTCAAACGTACATTCTAGCACCCTGGTGTGATGGTCTTTAATGCGACTGTTATATGCTACGTGCTGTTTTGCACATTGCAAATATGTTCCATACATTCAGTAGATAAAGTTAGGGTTCAGTTGACTTGATACATAACATAAATATTCTATCAAATCACATATGTGTGACGTTAAAGGCATCACATTGTTTGTTTTAGAATTTGTGACCGAGTTGTATATCTCTCACTAGCAAAGCAGAGAAATGCTAAATGTTATTTGACATCATGTAAACTGTTTCACTATATATCAGCAACATATAATATATGGCCATACCTCACCATTAGCTTGAAATCTGTTGTTGATACATAGGCAAATATAGTTTACATGATGTCAGATACCATACAACTTTGCTTTGCAAGTGAGAGATGTGTGTAGTATAAGTTTAGCATTGTTCAAGCAATTCAAATGTATAAGAAATATCAATGTACATATTTCATGTATGTTTTATTAAATCTCTTTCCATGTAAGGTAAATGTTTTTGTTTAAAACAAACTATATTACACATGAGTTTATACTTACTAATATAATTACAAACATATTTACAATGATTAACAATCAAGATTATATCATCACAACCCCCCAAAATATATTTACACTCTGACATTTAGTAGATGTTTTTGTTTAAAACAAACTATATTACACATACGATTATGCTAACTAATATAATTACAAAACAAATTACAAATATAATTACAATGGATAATAAATAAATACACAAATAAATAAATATACTCTGACTTTTTACAGGCCTAATAAAGCTAAAGTGTGTGGTGCTCCTCAAAGCATGGCATACACATGTATTTGGTGAGGTGCCTCTGCTTGATCTCGGGTGCGCTGGAGAGGCAGATCTTGCAGTGCTGCCTGGTCTTGCTGCCCTGGGAAATGGTCTGAGGGACTTCAGATGGAATCTGGCTGTAAGAAGCAGAGGAGTGTCTAAGACAGGACGCCCTCCTTTGGATGGACACCGCAATGTGCTGCACTACTCCAATAGCCCTCTCGTCAGGTTCGTCCTGAATTGCATGGAGGTGATTTCCTTTCCTACTCATAGTAGAGAGCATATCAACAGGGAGTGAGGAGGAGGAGGAGGAGGAGGAGGAGGAGGAGGAGGAGGAGGATAGAATAGTATGTGAGAGTGAGGTCTGCTTATTGATTTTTTTTTTTAATAATACAAAATTGATTTATATAAATTCATCACCAGTAATTTTCCAGTAGACAATGTGGCTGTTAAGCAAAACCGTGTTTGGTAGGTGAAAGAAGATCTTATTGTACCACTTGGTAGACTTTCTGGTGCATTCAAGAAAACCAGTCATCATGTCAGTTTTGTCAACTGTCCCAATCTTTTTGTTGTACTCAAGCACACAGACTGGCTTCATTTTTGTTTGACCAGTGATGTGATCAAGCTTCAAGCTTTATTCAAGTGTGCTATTATTATACTTATTTTCCTAAAAATAAGAAAGTATACTTTCAGTCTACTTTTTATATACCTCTCAGAAATATACTTAAAATTGCACTCAATTACTTGACTAACAGAAAAGTCTAAGAATATTTGGCCTATACTTGTACTCAGTCTTTCGATTGAGATTTACTTAAAAGTATAATTAAGTATTCCAAGTATACTTGGCCTGTATGTGTCAAATCTTTTGATTGAGTAGTGTAGCCTATTTGAATATACCTTTTTATACATAGTTTTACATACAGTTTTAAAAACTTACATTGTTTGAAAATATTGATTTATAAAGAAAACAGATATATTCCTAACTCTTAGTGTCTGAATTTTTGTGTTGGCTAGTCTACTGGTAGTGTTCATAGGAATTTACTTAAAATCTACTTTACTCTTTCCCTGTCATTGACTGAATTTTCCAGCTATCCATGTTTTCACTGTTATACGGTGGGGAGCGCTGTTATGAATCTTCTGAAAGAGTACAGAATTTCCGGATAAAAACACTGAAGAAGCAGCTGAAACAAATGATTGCTCACGCAAATGTAAAAAATGCAATCAATCATTAAACAGCATGTAAATCACAACTGCCTATCATTACCGAATTAAATGATTAGCCCATAAAGAGGAAACGACTGTGAAGCTTTGTGGGGTATTAATGGACTCGATCTACTCCATCTGTGTTTTCAAATCTGCATCATCGTTCTGAATCTGATCCAGGTAAGCAGATAATATATATATAAACTAATTGTGTATTGTACATAAAAGGAGGTATTGCCACAATTTTAAGAACAACAAAAAACCTTTGGAGAATTACAGTGATTTTTTCCTGTAAATAATTGTTTAATGTAAGTATATGAAGGGAGGTATTGACAAATGTCACCTGTAGTAATACCTGTAATACCACAGGTCTTACCAACAGGAACTAACAAGCTTTGGAATTTGAACATGTTTGTTTTTAAAAGTTAAAATACAGTCATTGTAATGAATAAAAAGTATTTGTTTTAACCACTTGGTGGAATTGGCAGACGTTCCCTTCATCATGCGCAGTGGTAGCGCGTCAAATCATTCACAGGAATAAATATGAAGCTATTGTGCAAAAATGTGATTTTTAATTAATATTACATGTTGATATACAATGTTTACATATTTAAAACTAATCATAGTATTGTAAGACTCTGGACTCTTAGAACAGTGGCAAGGAACTCTTAACTTTACTGATCACCGAGAGCATTTCCGTTGTGGCTTTATTTCCGTTGTGTTGCGGCTCGTTTCCGTTGTGTTGTGGCTTTATTTCGTTATGTTGTGAAGATTTCGTTGTGTTGCGGGTTGTTTCCATTGTGTTGTGGCTTTTTTTCGTTGTGTTGTGGCTTTTTTTCGTTGTGTTGCGGCTTGTTTCCGTCATGTTGTGGCTCGTTTCCGTTGTGTTGTGGCTTTATTTTGTTGTCTTGTGACTCGTTTCCGTTGTGTTGTGGCTTTATTTCGTTATGTTGTAAAGATTTCGTTGTGTTGCGGGTTGTTTCCATTGTGTTGTGGCTTTTTTTCATAATGTTGTGGCGATTCTGTTGTGTTGCGGCTCGTTTCCGTTGTGTTGTGGCTTTATTTCGTTATGTTGTGACGATTTCGTTGTGTTGCGGGTTGTTTCCATTGTGTTGTGGCTTTTTTTCGTTGTGTTGCGGCTTGTTTCCGTTGTGTTGTGGCTCGTTTCCGTTGTGTTGTGGCTTTATTTCGTTGTCTTGTGACTCGTTTCCGTTGTGTTGTGGCGATTCCGTAGTGTTGCGGCTTGTTTCCGTTGTGTTGTGGCTTTTTTTTGTTGTGTTGCGGCTTGTTTCCGTTGTGTTGTGGCTTTTTTTTGTTGTGTTGCGGCTTGTTTCCGTCATGTTGTGGCTTTATTTCTGTTGTGTTGCGCCTTGTTTCCGTTGTGTTGCGGCTCGTTTCCGTTGTGTTGTGGCTTTATTTCGTTGTGTTGCGGCTTGTTTCCGTTGTGTTGTGGCTTTATTTCGTTATGCTGTGACGATTTCGTTGTGTTGCGGCTTGTTTCCGTTGTGTTGTGGCTTTATTTCGTTGTGTTGCGGCTTGTTTCCGTTGTGTTGTGGCTTTATTTCGTTGTGTTGTGGCTTTATTTCGTTGTGTTGTGGCTTTTTTTTTTCGTTGTGTTGCGGCTTGTTTCCGTTGTGTTGTGGCTTTATTTCGTTGTGTTGTGGCGATTCCGTTGTGTTGCGGCTTGTTTCCGTTGTGTTGTGGCTTTATTTCGTTGTGTTGTGGCGATTCCGTTGTGTTGCGGCTTGTTTCCGTTGTGTTGTGGCTTTGTTTCGTTATGTTGTGGCGATTTCGTTGTGTTGCGGCTCATTTCCGTTGTGACTTTTTTTCGTAGTGTTGCGGCTTGTTTCCGTTGTGTTGGCTTTATTTCGTTGTGTTGTGGCTTTATTTCGTTATGTTGTGGCGATTTCGTTGTGTTGCGGCTCGTTTCCGTTGTGTTGTGGCTTTATTTCGTTGTGTTGTGGCTTTATTTCGTTATGTTGTGGCTTTATTTTGTTGTCTTGTGACTCGTTTCCGTTGTGTTGTGGCTTTATTTCGTTATGTTGTGAAGATTTCGTTGTGTTGCGGGTTGTTTCCATTGTGTTGTGGCTTTTTTTCATAATGTTGTGGCGATTCCGTTGTGTTGCGGCTCGTTTCCGTTGTGTTGTGGCTTTATTTCGTTATGTTGTGACGATTTCGTTGTGTTGCGGGTTGTTTCCATTGTGTTGTGGCTTTTTTTCGTTGTGTTGCGGCTTGTTTCCGTCATGTTGTGGCTCGTTTCCGTTGTGTTGTGGCTTTATTTCGTTGTCTTGTGACTCGTTTCCGTTGTGTTGTGGCGATTCCGTAGTGTTGCGGCTTGTTTCCGTTGTGTTGTGGCTTTTTTTTGTTGTGTTGCGGCTTGTTTCCGTCATGTTGTGGCTTTATTTCTGTTGTGTTGCGCCTTGTTTCCGTTGTGTTGCGGCTCGTTTCCGTTGTGTTGTGGCTTTATTTCGTTGTGTTGCGGCTTGTTTCCGTTGTGTTGTGGCTTTATTTCGTTATGCTGTGACGATTTCGTTGTGTTGCGGCTTGTTTCCGTTGTGTTGTGGCTTTATTTCGTTGTGTTGCGGCTTGTTTCCGTTGTGTTGTGGCTTTATTTCGTTGTGTTGTGGCTTTATTTCGTTGTGTTGTGGCTTTTTTTCGTTGTGTTGTGGCTTGTTTCCGTTGTGTTGTGGCTTTATTTCGTTGTGTTGTGGCGATTCCGTTGTGTTGCGGCTTGTTTCCGTTGTGTTGTGGCTTTATTTCGTTGTGTTGTGGCGATTCCGTTGTGTTGCGGCTTGTTTCCGTTGTGTTGTGGCTTTGTTTCGTTATGTTGTGGCGATTTCGTTGTGTTGCGGCTCATTTCCGTTGAGACTTTTTTTCGTAGTGTTGCGGCTTGTTTCCGTTGTGTTGGCTTTATTTCGTTGTGTTGTGGCTTTATTTCGTTATGTTGTGGCGATTTCGTTGTGTTGCGGCTCGTTTCCGTTGTGTTGTGGCTTTATTTCGTTGTGTTGTGGCTTTATTTCGTTGTGTTGTGGCTTTATTTCGTTGTGTTGTGGCTTTATTTCGTTATGTTGTGGCGATTTCGTTGTGTTGCGGCTCGTTTCCGTTGTGTTGTGGCTTTATTTCGTTGTGTTGTGGCTTTATTTCGTTATGTTGTGGCGATTTCGTTGTGTTGCGGCTCGTTTCCGTTGTGTTGTGGCTTTATTTCGTTGTGTTGTGGCTTTATTTCGTTGTGTTGCGGCTTGTTTCCGTTGTGTTGTGGCTTTATTTCGTTATGCTGTGACGATTTCGTTGTGTTGCGGCTTGTTTCCGTTGTGTTGTGGCTTTATTTCGTTGTGTTGCGGCTTGTTTCCGTTGTGTTGTGGCTTTATTTCGTTGTGTTGTGGCTTTATTTCGTTGTGTTGTGGCTTTTTTTCGTTGTGTTGCGGCTTGTTTCCGTTGTGTTGTGGCTTTATTTCGTTGTGTTGTGGCGATTCCGTTGTGTTGCGGCTTGTTTCCGTTGTGTTGTGGCTTTATTTCGTTGTGTTGTGGCGATTCCGTTGTGTTGCGGCTTGTTTCCGTTGTGTTGTGGCTTTGTTTCGTTATGTTGTGGCGATTTCGTTGTGTTGCGGCTCATTTCCGTTGTGACTTTTTTTCGTAGTGTTGCGGCTTGTTTCCGTTGTGTTGGCTTTATTTCGTTGTGTTGTGGCTTTATTTCGTTATGTTGTGGCGATTTCGTTGTGTTGCGGCTCGTTTCCGTTGTGTTGTGGCTTTATTTCGTTGTGTTGTGGCTTTATTTCGTTGTGTTGTGGCTTTATTTCGTTATGTTGTGGCGATTTCGTTGTGTTGCGGCTCGTTTCCGTTGTGTTGTGGCTTTATTTCGTTGTGTTGTGGCTTTATTTCGTTGTGTTGTGGCTTTATTTCGTTGTGTTGTGGCTTTATTTCGTTGTGTTGCGGCTCGTTTCCGTTGTGTTGTGGCTTTATTTCGTTGTGTTGGCTTTATTTCGTTGTGTTGTGGCTTTATTTCGTTATGTTGTGGCGATTTCGTTGTGTTGCGGCTCGTTTCCATTGTGGCTTTTTTTCGTTGTGTTGCGGTTTGTTTCCGATTTGTTGTGGCTTTTTTCGTTGTGTTGCGGCTCGTTTTCGTTGTGTTGTGAACTTATGTTTGCTTTTTAAATTTCGTTGTGTTGTGCACTACTGGGCCACCGTAGGTGGGGGACTCGAGTCAGACTTAAGCCGCAAATTTTAGGACTTGAGACCTTCTTGACAAAAATTTATAAAAGGCTTGACTTTGACTTTATATTCGTGACTTCAGACTTGACTCGGACTTTAGTGATATGACTCGAAATAAAGTCTTTTGTTTAATAAATATCTGTTTTTGAACGCACCACAACCTAACCACGTGATGCAGCAGGCAAGCGAGAGATCTAACGTAGGAGCACGCGCAGTCGTGACTGAACAGTCGCTATGCGAAGAATAATTAAGTTTGGGTAACGTTATCAGGATTATGTGCAAGACGGTGCTAAGAATAGAAGAACAGCAGTATGCAAGGCCTCCAACACGAAGATATGTGATGCAACCACCACCACTTCGAATTTCATTTGACTATTCAAATACCACAAAAAATTGTAAGTGACAAAGTCAGACCCACTGTTTTCAGCTAACCCTGTCATGGCTAGTCAAAGGTTATACTAGTTGAGGTAGACTTAACATTTTGAACATATTAATACTTTGAATTGTTTTCACATTTATTAAACAGAAAATTGGGTTAAAATAATTGCTGTCTATTGCTGTAATTGCAATCTAGCCGCCACTATATTTCGTGGTTCGCGCATATACTGGCTATTACGGTAAGACCGTCAGAGAACTGAAAACAAGTAATACTGATCGACTATTTATTGACTGATTGATTGGTATTTTATTTGTATAATTTTTCTCTAACCGTTTAACCATAAGTTGCAGTATGCAAACTAACTAGTATACTAAACTAGTATTTCGGCCTCTTATTCTTAGTCTAATACAGTACAATAACTCATATTGAATATTTCTATAGCTTTCCTGTAGAGTAACTGGATCTTTGTTATATTACCTGAATCACGAAGAATATCCTTTGCCATTTGTCTTCTCAGTTGTGTGAAGTTATCTTCATTGGGATCAATGTCGAATGCATCAGAGATTACCTGAAATGAAGGGAAATGTTTTAATGCTAAATTTAAGAAACGTTTTGTACTGTCTGCAGGAAAAAAAAACAAACAAAAAAAACATTTACATGTCATAATGACTATGTTGTTTGTCTAAATAGTAAATAATTTGTATTTGTTTTATAAACGCAAATACAAATTGTGACGAGTTGCCAGCAACAACACACACAAACCAGCTGGGGAACAATCACCAAGCCCAGCCGATGGCATTCGGGACATAAATGGGGGACAGGGATATAAATGCCTGTGGAGACAGAAAAGGTAGAGACTCTTCTCTCAAACAAGACTAACACTTGTGCTTGTGTTTCTTTGCCAGAGAGTGTTTGACGGGAGGTCGGCGTTACGGATTCTCTGCCAGCAGCCCTCCACACCGAGTGAACTCTGTCTGCTCAGCGGACTTTCACCTTTACTCACCCGGACCACGAAGACCCTCACTGGAAACACTAAAAGAGACACTATATTATGGAGATACGGACCTGAGGAGTACTGTCAAGTATCCGCTGGTCTACTTTCCTTGCACTTGCTCACTTGTAAATGAATTCACTTTCTTGTGTCCGTTCTCCTCTTTCCCTTCAAGAACCTGCTACAATTATTAAAGTACTTTACAAAATTACAATATTTTGAATATGAAACTGTTTCATACGTTGTCAGTGTCCTCTTTGACATTTTTAAGGTCAGCAACATATATTTGTTCTAACATGGCATGAAGGAGCTATACATTCATTTTTCTGGTAAGTTACAGGACAGAGAAGGTAAAGGAAAAAATATAAGTATACATGATATCCACATGATTCTAAAAAAATATAATATTCAATATTGTTTCTATAGTACTACAGTTTTCATTGAATTAACAATACTAAAACTATTGAATTAATCAAATGTTCAGTTGATAAATGGTTTTGCTTACCACAAACTTCCAGTGATTGTCGTGAATATTTATGAATCCCACTGCACCATCATAATTCTCAAAGTTTACCTGCAAAGCAATTGAAACTGTTACACTTAATATAATACAGTCGTGGCCAAAAATTTTGAGAATTACATAAATATTGGAAATTGGAAAAGTTGCTGCTTAAGTTTTTATAATAGTAATTTGCATATACTCCAGAATGTTATGAAGAGTGATCAGATGAATTGCATAGTCCTTCTTTGCCATGAAAATGAACTTAATCCCAAAAAAAACCTTTCCACTGCATTTCATTGCTGTTATTAAAGGACCTGCTGAGATCATTTCAGTAATCGTCTTGTTAACTCAGGTGAGAATGTTGACGAGCACAAGCCTGGAGATCATTATGTCAGGCTGATTGGGTTAGAATGGCAGACTTGACATGTTAAAAGGAGGGTGATGCTTGAAATCACTGTTAACCATGGTGACCTGCAAAGAAACACGTGCAGCCATCATTGCGTTGCATAAAAATGGCTTCACAGGCAAGGATATTGTGGCTACTAAGATTGCACCTAAATCAACAATTTATAGGATCATCAGCAACTTCAAGGAAAGAGGTTCAATTCTTGTAAAAAAGGCTTCAGGGCGTCCAAGAAAGTCCAGCAAGTGCCAGGATCGTCTCCTAAAGAGGATTCAGCTGCGGGATCGGAGTGCCACCAGTGCAGAGCTTGCTCAGGGATGGCAGCAGGCAGGTGTGAGCGCATCTGCACCCACAGTGAGGCCAAGACTTTTGGAAGATGGCCTGGTGTCAAGAAGGGCAGCAAAGAAGCCACTTCTCTCCAAAAAAAACATCAGGGACAGATTGATCTTCTGCTGAAAGTATCGTGAATGGATTGAGAACTTGTGGTCAATCCTCAAGAGGCGGGTGGACAAACAAAAACCCACTAATTCTGACAAACTCCAAGAAGTGATTATGAAAGAATGGGTTGCTATCAGTCAGGATTTGGCCCAGAAGTTGATTGAGATCATGCCCAGTCGAATTGCAGAGGTCCTGAAAAAGAACGGCCAACACTGCGAATACTGACTCTTTGCATAAATGTCATGTAATTGTCGATAAAAGCCTTTGAAACGTATGAAGTGCTTGTAATTATATTTCAGTACATCACAGAAACAACTGAAACAAAGATCTAAAAGCAGTTTAGCAGCAAACTTTGTGAAAACTAATATTTATGTAATTCTCAAAACTTTTGGCCACGACTGTACATGCTCTGTAATACATTCACAGATTAATAACACCAACTGTAAACACTACTGTACAACATAATAAATTGTAATGATTATGTCAAAATGTGTTGTGGTATTATGTCAGATCTGTGAGTCTATATTTCAATATTATCTATTGTAATTCAATTTGTATGGGTCATGTTTTTATGATGTTGAATTTTACTTGCTTTTCTCAAGCCTTGGCGTGTAAATTTGGGTAATGTTTCAAACAGGATTACCTTTACGGTGTAGTGGTTTAGAATGTACAGTCTCTTTGTGCTTTCACTTTTATTCATATAGACATGCATATGGTATTCTGTTGTCTGGTAAATAAACAGTTTAATTTTTCTATGCTCTTAACCCAGGATCTGAAGGATGGCTCTTATTCAGCTTCCTCGATAACAGCACTTGGTTTTTAATTCCCCTGCGGTTCCCATGCCAAATGACCCACAACCAATGTTTGTTTTGTTTGTTGTCCTTTCCAAAAAATTGACAGTGACAGATTTGTCCAGATCTTAAAATATGCATTAAATTGTAATGAAAAAAAATGGCAATAAAAATTATAAAACAGTACATGAACGTATATTGAAGTTGAAGGCTTGAAACCTTACATATACGGTTATACATGTACTACAAACTAACTGTACATTAATGCAAATGCACTAAGCTATTAAGTTTGTGGCAGTCTTAAGTTAAGAAATCGATTTAACATCTAATAGTTTATACTAAATACTATTGTTTTTAGCTGGTAATTCTTAATGTTAAATTTACATGTACTCATCAGAACAAAAACTAGTTATATTTAGGGGTCCAAGTACAGGAAGCATACTACTTTTTCAATTATTTTTATTTTCTTCTTCATATGGTTATTATTTTTTATATTATTATTATACCTGAGCAGCAGAGCCTTACTAAACTTTGTATGCATCATCCTCAGACACTCAGGACAAAAAAAAAAAACTCTACTCTAAAAATTCTATTCATTTAATCCTTGTGGACTCTGACGCTGACATAGAGGGCTATTTGTAGGTGTGCCCCATAAAAAAAACTATTTTGCCCATATCTTGCAAACACAATGTCAACATGCCAAATTTTCATGAATTTCTGATGCTTGGGGTTAACAGCAAATTCTATGTACAGTGAATGACAGATAAAGGCATTACACTACAATATACTACATTAGTACATATACTACATTATAAGAACATTACTACATGATAATGCATCCTGCTGGAGAGATCACTCTTAGTGGCTGTAAATGTGTTTATGTGGGTCTACTTCTCGAAATCATTTGCCTATTTCGGAACTTTCAAGTCTTTTTCTAAGGTGTTTTACCAAACCCTAACCTATAGTGTCAATGGAGATTCACTATTTAATGCATAGGCCTAAAGCTATTAAAAATCGACTGTCAGGATTAGCAATTGTTGTTTTAGTCACTTGTTGACCGCTCAAGACTAGACAGAAAAATGGTCAGTCTGGTCACAAGGAAGATACTACAAGCTTTGGAACTTAAAAAAAAAAAAAAACTTTTAGTGAATTACTGTGATGATTATTCTATAAATGTGTGTGTTCTGTACATACAGTAAGGGAGAAATTGGCAACATTTTACCTGTAGTAAGTGAGGCTGGTCACTAGCAAGGTACAAGCGTTGGAACTTGAAAAAAGCCTTTTGGTGTATTACTGTGATGGTTTTTCTAAAAATATTTGTACTGTACATACAGTAAACAAGATATTGGCAAAATTCCATCTGTAGTAAGTCACTCCGGTCACTACGAAAGTATTACAACCTTTGGAATGTGAAAAAAAAAACATTTTTGGGGATTAACAATAATTTTTTTCTAGAAGTATTTGTGTACCGTATGTACAGTACGGGGAAATATTGGCAAATTTAACCTGTAGTAAGTCAATCTTGTAATGAGGAACATAGTAGATCAGACTTTTTGAATAAGAAAAACACATTTGGTGAATTACTGCATTTTTTTCTTTTTCTTTTCATTACTTGTGTACTGTACAAACATTAGGGGAGGTATTGTCTAAAGCGAGATATTGGCAAACTATAATAAGTCAGTTTGAACACTAGGCATTTACTATAGTCTGTAAGCACTAATTCGGAGTCGTGAATTTGCAGATGGTCCCTATAGCAGCTTGGTATGATATGCAGCGAATATCAAACCTAACACTAACTTTACCCCGCTCGATTAAACATGTCCAGCATGTCCACCAGACTCCGACAGGGGTATCACACCGATTCAACAACTCGAAAAGACCCGCCCCCTTTAGTTACTGTTGCTATGGCCGGCAAGTCATGTGTTTTCACACCACACATCATGTTTTTCAAGCAGTGAAAATACATCCTGGAGCAAAGAGGACACTGACAACGTATGAAACAGTTTCATATTCAAAATATTGAAATTTTGTGAAGTAGTTTAAACACTAAATACCGTATAGTGGCTCCTTAATGTGTTGAGATAGTTCCTTTAAACGGCTCGTGAACCGATCTTCTGTTCATACTAGTTCATTTATAGCATAAAGTAAACATGAATATACATCAGAAGGAATGTTGTTTCAACCGCGGAAAGACGTGAGTACACACAATATTTCAAGTTCACCAACGTTAATCTACTACAGCTACTCCCTGACGACTTCGTCATTAAAATGGCGGATTCGACGTTCTGATTGGTTACATCGCCTGTCAATCAAACTGTTGGCGAAGGGTCCATTCTAAATCCAACGGCCAACTTGCTTGTTTACGTTTGTCGATGTAGGCCTGATTCCATGTGACGTCACAGTAGAACACCGTTTAAGAAAACTCTAAAAATGTTCTATATATCTATGTTTGTATGTATCTATGGAGACAGTCTCTCGACGATGCATCGATGGATCGGTCACTCTCACAAGTGCGTATAACTTGCGTTTTGTGCACATATTTTTGAACGGTTTTCTTCAACTGTTATTACATAATGGATATTTGATTTCTTGGCCACACAGATTTGCACAATGAGGGCATCAGGCAAGTAGAAAGTGCGAAATAAATCTCCACATTAACAAGACGAGCAGGCACGAGACTACAACAGATGCCAGAAGAGTCACCGACAAGTAAGATTTGACAATTGTCAGAAAAGTTATAGTTAAAGGTACACTGTGTAACTTTTTTGTTCAGAATTTGCAAAAATTTATATAATGAGTGAGTCCATCATGAATCGCTGTGATATGACTATGATTAGCTGAGCCATAATTATTTAATTGCTATAAACCAGACAGTTTTTACATACTGTAGTAGTTACATATTGTAGAACACCATTAAATTACTTGGTAACTGAGCAAAATCAATGTACATTCCTGACAGAAATGACTATTATTATATCATTATTATTATTATTGATTTGCAATTACAGTTGTAGGAATAATGTTATTAAATAGGTGTTTACTAAAAAATTAAATATAGAAATATGAAATGTAAGTTGTATTCTATACATAATATGGTGTTAGAAAGGGGCTAAAGGAACACCTTCAGAAAAATGTGCTTTTTGTTACTTCCACCAACATGAGGCAAAGCACTTATCCAGTCACAAACCAAAAGGTGCACGTGCTTGATAATAAACATTTATATTCTAACTATTTTAAACTGAGCGGGACGTCAACCGCTGCAGAGTAGCCCAGTTACATTGTGACTCATATGCATAAACTGTGAGAAGTCCAGCAGCAGTATTAACATTAAGTGACATGGCATCTGACGCAATGGCACATCCGGTGGCACTTCCGGTATTTATTGGCATGTGCCAGTAAAACTTGTGGCATGTTCCAGTGGATAGTGGCATGTGCCACTGACAATGTCGCGAAACACTGACACTGACACTGTGTCGCGGTCTCGCGGACCATGTCGCCGTATGTTGTGACGGCTGCAGATGAGTGACTGACAGATGAGTTGAGCGGCTATACTGACGTAATTGCTCAAAATCCTAAATAAATAGTCTAACTTAGACATATGGTTTAAAAAAAAAATCCAATTAAACGTATTAAAGTCGGTCATATTTTTTAAAACATGTCAGGTTTGTGCAAAAAAATTGTTATATTTTGATAATGCTGTTTGTTTCTGATCACACAAACTGCCCATAATTGAAACCACAAAGAATAAATCTATCATGGGTCACTACGAATAACAGTCTCGTTTTTGCATGATGCTACAATCACGCCTGTATAAGTAGGCTAAGTGTATATTGGTCAACACAAGATAAACCTTACGAAAATTAACTGTCACAACTTTTACTGGCACGTGCCACTATCCACTGGCATATCGTACTGTATGCTGTGCCCACCTCCAGTCGCCTATAGTAACACATGCTGCTGCCTGTGCATTATGTAGATGGAGTGACGTAGACACTTAATGGCCGAATGACATTGGTTTCAGACATGTGATTTTTTACATTCTTTAATTTTTTCACCATTAGGTTACGGCTTGTTTAATATTGTGGTCTGTTATATGTATTTATATTTACTTTTTACAGTGCATTTAACTACATATTATAAATACAGTTGTTTCAATGACACTTTTTTTAATGCCACAAACCATTACAAACTGACACTTACCATTGTGAAATGAATTATGAAAACTGGCATCAAACACTCAAGAAGTGTGATGGGCCTTGACACTGGCTCTTATATTGCAGAGTAATGTAGGTGTAGATACTGCAGAAATGGGATATTACAACGTGGCTACTAGCTACAGCAAGACACATCTTTTTACAAAGCATTTGGGTATCTCCAGTAGGAATGCATGTTCACATTGTAAAAATAATATAATATAATAATAATATAATATAGTATAATAATAAAAAAATATTTGCCTCTTCGCTTTGGAATCTATAAACTTTTTATCTATTTAACCTTAAATGCTGCAAGAGTTTTTAATATAAATAAAAAAATATGAGAAATATTTTCTGTAAAAAATACAGAACATTTAAATAAAAATAGTTACACCTAAAGTGTATGGACACATTGACGACCATGGAATATGAATGTGACCCATAAGTAAGGAATACCTGAGGGTTAAATACAAGAAAACATATTAATGTCTCCGTCACTCTCCAGAATAAAATGATAATGTCATCAACAGAATGATTAATGCACCATATGCTGTAATGTTTACCAATAAAATTTCTGCAATTATAGTGAAGCTGTCGTCTATTTTGGTTAAGCCCATATATTGACAGGACAGCGCTGATTTGTTTGGAAGAATGTTACTAAATTTGAAAGATGAGAATTTGTTTCATATCAAAGCAGGGTTCCCAGTTTGGTCTGAGATTTCCTTAGGCAGAATGAGAGCAAGACAGAGCCTGAGAGTTAGCAAACGTGTGGCGCCCCGGTGAAAAAATAATAATTTATTTATAGTAAAAATACTATAGTGTTTTTGAACAATACTAAAGTGTAGTATACTGTATATATTATAGTATTTACAACACTTTGTTAATGAATGCTACAGCATACTGTAGAATTAACTATAGCTAACTGATAAACTTTAAATACATACTGTAGTATACTTTAGTTTTTACTACAGTAAACTGTAGTATATATTGTAGTATAATATACCCTATAATATACCCTATAGTTGTAGAAAACTTAGTACAGTATTAGGTAAAGTAATTTATTTACATTACTATAGTTGTTATATTAACACAGCAGCTGTAAAATTAGTACAACAAATTAATTCAAGTACTTTACTATAGTACTTACTATAGTATAGTATTTTTTGCACAAACCTGACATGTTTTTAAAAATATGACCGACTTTAATACGTTTAATTGGATTTTTTTTTTAAACCATATGTCTAAGTTAGACTATTTATTTAGGATTTTGAGCAATTACGTCAGTATAGCCGCTCAACTCATCTGTCAGTCACTCATCTGCAGCCGTCACAACATACGGCGACATGGTCCGCGAGACCGCGACACAGTGTCAGTGTCAGTGTTTCGCGACATTGTCAGTGGCACATGCCACTATCCACTGGAACATGCCACAAGTTTTACCGCCACATGCCAATAAATACCGGAAGTGCCACCGGATGTGCCATTGCGTCAGATGCCACATGCCACTATCCACTGGCACATGTCACAAGTTTTACTGGCACATGCCAATAAAGACCGGAAGTGCCACCGGATGTGCCATTGCGTCAGATGCCATGTCACTTAATGTTAATACCCCTTCTCGAGAAGTGGCTACAGCTAAGTTCTTCTGCAAGAGGCATGAAATGTTGTTTACTAACCACTAAAACACCAAAATTTGCATGGTGTAACTTTACTTTTGAAAACCACATTTACATAATGTAAACACAATCAAATGAATTGAACTAGTAATTAATATTTAAATAAATTAATGATTTGAAATCTGTCGTGAATTGGCCTTTTTTTGTCATATTGGTTCCTAGCTCTGGTGTAGCACTCTGGGCGGGACTGACCAGCGAAGTGCCAGTTGGCTGTTTTGGCGAAGCTATCAGTTCACCCCAAGTCAGCACTTAGAGGAAGGACTAGGGTGTGTCCTGTAAGGTGGTGGGTGGGACACAGGCCACATCCTGGGTTGCCATTGGCAAAAAAAAAAGGCGACAAACTTAAATTAAAAAAAGAAAAAAAAACACAAAGACATTTATCAAATGGCGTAGCAAAACAATGCCCTGAAATACTTATTTTAAAATATGAAATCTGTCGTGAATTGGCCTTTTTTTGTCATATTGGTTCCTAGCTCTGGTGTAGCACTCTGGGCGGGACTGACCAGCGAAGTGCCAGTTGGCTGTTTTGGCGAAGCTATCAGTTCACCCCAAGTCAGCACTTAGAGTTAAGACTAGGGTGTGTCCTGTTAGGTGGTGGGTGGGAAACAGGACACACCCTAGGTTGCCATTGGCAAAAAAAAAAGGCGACAAAAAAGGCGACAAACTTAAACTAAAAAATGAAAAAAAAACACAAAGACATTTTCAAATCGCGTAGCAAAACAATGCCCTGAAATACTTATTTTAAAATATGAAATCTGTCGTGAATTGGCCTTTTTTTTGTCATATTGGTTCCTAGCTCTGGTGTAGCACTCTGGGCGGGACTGACCAGCGAAGTGCCAGTTGGCTGTTTTGGCGAAGCTATCAGTTCACCCCAAGTCAGCACTTAGAGGAAGGACTAGGGTGTGTCCTGTAAGGTGGTGGGTGGGACACAGGCCACATCCTGGGTTGCCATTGGCAAAAAAAAAGTCGACAAACTTGAATTAAAAAACACAAAACGCAAAGACATTTTCAAATAGCGTAGCAAAACAATGCCCTGAAATACTTATTTTAAGATATGAAATCTGTCATGAATTGGCCTTTTTTTGTCATATTGGTTCCTAGCTCTGGTGTAGCACTCTGGGCGGGACTGACCAGCGAAGTGCCAGTTGGCTGTTTTGGCGAAGCTATCAGTTCACCCCAAGTCAGCACTTAGAGTTAAGACTAGGGTGTGTCCTGTAAGGTGGTGGGTGGGAAACAGGACACACCCTAGGTTGCCATTGGCAAAAAAAAAAAGGCGACAAACTTAAATTAAAAAACACAAAACGCAAAGACATTTTCAAATGGCGTAGCAAAACAATGCCCCGAAATACTTATTTTAAAATATGAAATCTGTCGTGAATTGGCCTTTTTTTGTCATATTGGTTCCTAGCTCTGGTGTAGCACTCTGGGCGGGACTGACCAGCGAAGTGCCAGTTGGCTGTTTTGGCGAAGCTATCAGTTCACCCCAAGTCAGCACTTAGAGTTAGGACTAGGGTGTGTCCTGTTAGGTGGTGGGTGGGAAACAGGACACACCCTAGGTTGCCATTGGCAAAAAAAAAAGGCGACAAAAAAGGCGACAAACTTAAACTAAAAAATGAAAAAAAAACACAAAGACATTTTCAAATCGCGTAGCAAAACAATGCCCTGAAATACTTATTTTAAAATATGAAATCTGTCGTGAATTGGCCTTTTTTTTGTCATATTGGTTCCTAGCTCTGGTGTAGCACTCTGGGCGGGACTGACCAGCGAAGTGCCAGTTGGCTGTTTTGGCGAAGCTATCAGTTCACCCCAAGTCAGCACTTAGAGTTAGGACTAGGGTGTGTCCTGTAAGGTGGTGGGTGGGACACAGGCCACATCCTGGGTTGCCATTGGCAAAAAAAAAGTCGACAAACTTGAATTAAAAAACACAAAACGCAAAGACATTTTCAAATAGCGTAGCAAAACAATGCCCTGAAATACTTATTTTAAGATATGAAATCTGTCATGAATTGGCCTTTTTTTGTCATATTGGTTCCTAGCTCTGGTGTAGCACTCTGGGCGGGACTGACCAGCGAAGTGCCAGTTGGCTGTTTTGGCGAAGCTATCAGTTCACCCCAAGTCAGCACTTAGAGTTAAGACTAGGGTGTGTCCTGTAAGGTGGTGGGTGGGAAACAGGACACACCCTAGGTTGCCATTGGCAAAAAAAAAAGGCGACAAACTTAAATTAAAAAACACAAAACGCAAAGACATTTTCAAATGGCGTAGCAAAACAATGCCCCGAAATACTTATTTTAAAATATGAAATCTGTCGTGAATTGGCCTTTTTTTGTCATATTGGTTCCTAGCTCTGGTGTAGCACTCTGGGCGGGACTGACCAGCGAAGTGCCAGTTGGCTGTTTTGGCGAAGCTATCAGTTCACCCAAGTCAGCACTTAGAGTTAGGACTAGGGTGTGTCCTGTTGGGTGGTGGGTGGGAAACAGGCCACACCCTAGGTTGCCATTGGCAAAAAAAAAAGGCGACAAAAAAGGTGACAAACTTAAACTAAAAAAGAAAAAAAAAACACAAAGACATTTTCAAATCGCATAGCAAAACAATGCCCTGAAATACTTATTTTAAAATATGAAATCTGTCGTGAATTGGCCTTTTTTTTGTCATATTGGTTCCTAGCTCTGGTGTAGCACTCTGGGCGGGACTGACCAGCGAAGTGCCAGTTGGCTGTTTTGGCGAAGCTATCAGTTCACCCCAAGTCAGCACTTAGAGTTAGGACTAGGGTGTGTCCTGTAAGGTGGTGGGTGGGACACAGGCCACATCCTGGGTTGCCATTGGCAAAAAAAAAAGGCGACAAACTTAAATTAAAAAACACAAAACGCAAAGACATTTTCAAATGGCGTAGCAAAACAATGCCCAGAAATACTTATTTTAAAATATGAAATGTGTCGTGAATTGGCCTTTTTTTTGTCATATTGGTTCCTAGCTCTGGTGTAGCACTCTGGGCGGAACTGACCAGCGAAGTGCCAGTTGGCTGTTTTGGCGAAGCTATCAGTTCACCCCAAGTCAGCACTTAGAGTTAAGACTAGGGTGTGTCCTGTAAGGTGGTGGGTGGAAACAGGACACACCCTAGGTTGCCATTGGCAAAAAAAAAAAGGCGACAAACTTAAAAAAACACAAAACGCAAAGACATTTTCAAATGGCGTAGCAAAACAATGCCCCGAAATACTTATTTTAAAATATGAAATCTGTCGTGAATTGGCCTTTTTTTGTCATATTGGTTCCTAGCTCTGGTGTAGCACTCTGGGCGGGACTGACCAGCGAAGTGCCAGTTGGCTGTTTTGGCGAAGCTATCAGTTCACCCCAAGTCAGCACTTAGAGTTAGGACTAGGGTGTGTCCTGTTAGGTGGTGGGTGGGAAACAGGACACACCCTAGGTTGCCATTGGCAAAAAAAAAAAGGCGACAAAAAAGGCGACAAACTTAAACTAAAAAAAGAAAAAAAAACACAAAGACATTTTCAAATCGCGTAGCAAAACAATGCCCTGAAATACTTATTTTAAAATATGAAATCTGTCATGAATTGGCCTTTTTTTGTCATATTGGTTCCTAGCTCTGGTGTAGCACTCTGGGCGGGACTGACCAGCGAAGTGCCAGTTGGCTGTTTTGGCGAAGCTATCAGTTCACCCCAAGTCAGCACTTAGAGTTAGGACTAGGGTGTGTCCTGTAAGGTGGTGGGTGGGACACAGGCCACATCCTGGGTTGCCATTGGCAAAAAAAAAAGGCGACAAACTTAAATTAAAAAACACAAAACGCAAAGACATTTTCAAATGGCGTAGCAAAACAATGCCCCGAAATACTTATTTTAAAATATGAAATCTGTCGTGAATTGGCCTTTTTTTGTCATATTGGTTCCTAGCTCTGGTGTAGCACTCTGGGCGGAACTGACCAGCGAAGTGCCAGTTGGCTGTTTTGGCGAAGCTATCAGTTCACCCCAAGTCAGCACTTAGAGTTAGGACTAGGGTGTGTCCTGTAAGGTGGTGGGTGGGACACAGGCCACATCCTGGTTGCCATTGGCAAAAAAAAAAGGCGACAAACTTAAATTAAAAAACACAAAACGCAAAGACATTTTCAAATGGCGTAGCAAAACAATGCCCCGAAATACTTATTTTAAAATATGAAATGTGTCGTGAATTGGTCTTTTTTTGTCATATTCGTTCCTAGCTCTGGTGTAGCACTCTGGGCGGAACTGACCAGCGAAGTGCCAGTTGGCTGTTTTGGCGAAGCTATCAGTTCACCCCAAGTCAGCACTTAGAGGAAGGACTGGGGTGTGTCCTGTAAGGTGGTGGGTGGGACACAGGCCACATCCTGGGTTGCCATTGGCAAAAAGAAAGGCAACAAACTTAAATTAAAAAACACAAAACGCAAAGACATTTTCAAATGGCGTAGCAAAACAATGCCCCGAAATAATTATTTTAAAATATGAAATCTGTCGTGAATTGGCCTTTTTTTGTCATATTGGTTCCTAGCTCTGGTGTAGCACTCTGGGCGGGACTGACCAGCGAAGTGCCAGTTGGCTGTTTTGGCGAAGCTATCAGTTCACCCCAAGTCAGCACTTAGAGTTAGGACTAGGGTGTGTCCTGTAAGGTGGTGGGTGGGAATCAGGCCACACCCTAAGTTGCCATTGCAAAAAAAAAAAGGCGACAAGCTTAAATTAAAAAACACAAAACGCAATGACATTTTCAAATGGCGAAGCAAAACAATGCCCTGAAATACTTATTTTAAAATATGAAATCTATCATGAATTGGCCTTTTTTTGTCATATTGGTTCCTAGCTCTGGTGTAGCACTCTGGGCGGGACTGACCAGCGAAGTGCCAGTTGGCTGTTTTGGCGAAGCTATCAGTTCACCCCAAGTCAGCACTTAGAGTTAAGACTAGGGTGTGTCCTGTAAGGTGGTGGGTGGGAAACAGGCCACACCCTAGGTTGCCATTGCAAAAAAAAAAAGGTGACAAACTTAAATTAAAAAACACAAAACGCAAAGACATTTTCAATGGCGTAGCAAAACAATGCCCTGAAATAATTATTGTAAAATACGAAAACTGTCGTGAATTGGCCTTTTCTTGTCATATTGGTTCCTAGCTCTGGTGTAGCACTCTGGGCGGAACTGACCAGCGAAGTGCCAGTTGGCTGTTTTGGCGAAGCTATCAGTTCACCCCAAGTCAGCACTTAGAGGAAGGACTGGGGTGTGTCCTGTAAGGTGGTGGGTGGGACACAGGCCACATCCTGGGTTGCCATTGGCAAAAAAAAAAAGGCGACAAACTTAAATTAAAAAACACAAAACTCAAAGACATTTTCAAATGGCGAAGAAAAACAATGCCCCGAAATACTTATTTTAAAATATGAAATGTGTCGTGAATTGGCCTTTTTTTGTCATATTGGTTCCTAGCTCTGGTGTAGCACTCTGGCGGGGACTGACCAGCGAAGTGCCAGTTGGCTGTTTTGGCGAAGCTATCAGTTCACCCCAAGTCAGCACTTAGAGTTAAGACTAGGGTGTGTCCTGTAAGGTGGTGGGTGGGAAACAGGCCACACCCTAGGTTGCCATTGCAAAAAAAAAGGTGACAAACTTAAATTAAAAAACACAAAACGCAAAGACATTTTCAATGGCGTAGCAAAACAATGCCCTGAAATAATTATTGTAAAATACGAAAACTGTCGTGAATTGGCCTTTTCTTGTCATATTGGTTCCTAGCTCTGGTGTAGCACTCTGGGCGGGACTGACCAGCGAAGTGCCAGTTGGCTGTTTTGGCGAAGCTATCAGTTCACCCCAAGTCAGCACTTAGAGTTAAGACTAGGGTGTGTCCTGTAAGGTGGTGGGTGGGAAACAGGCCACACCCTAGGTTGCCATTGACAAAAAAAAAAAGGCGACAAACTTAAATTAAAAAACACAAAACTCAAAGACATTTTCAAATGGCGAAGCAAAACAATGCCCCGAAATACTTATTTTAAAATTTGAAATCTGTCATGAATTGGCCTTTTTTTGTCATATTGGTTCCTAGCTCTGGTGTAGCACTCTGGGCGGAACTGACCAGCGAAGTGCCAGTTGGCTGTTTTGGCGAAGCTATCAGTTCACCCCAAGTCAGCACTTAGAGTTAGGACTAGGGTGTGTCCTGTAAGGTGGTGGGTGGGAATCAGGCCACACCCTAGGTTGCCATTGCAAAAAAAAAAAGGCGACAAACTTAAATTAAAAAACACAAAACTCAAAGACATTTTCAAATGGCGAAGCAAAACAATGCCCCGAAATACTTATTTTAAAATATGAAATGTGTCGTGAATTGGCCTTTTTTTGTCATATTGGTTCCTAGCTCTGGTGTAGCACTCTGGGCGGGACTGACCAGCGAAGTGCCAGTTGGCTGTTTTGGCGAAGCTATCAGTTCACCCCAAGTCAGCACTTAGAGTTAAGACTAGGGTGTGTCCTGTAAGGTGGTGGGTGGGACACAGGCCACATCCTGGGTTGCCATTGGCAAAAAAAAAAAGGCGACAAACTTAAATTAAAAAACACAAAATTCAAAGACATTTTCAAATGGCGAAGCAAAACAATGCCCCGAAATACTTATTTTAAAATATGAAATGTGTCGTGAATTGGCCTTTTTTTGTCATATTGGTTCCTAGCTCTGGTGTAGCACTCTGGGCGGGACTGACCAGCGAAGTGCCAGTTGGCTGTTTTGGCGAAGCTATCAGTTCACCCCAAGTCAGCACTTAGAGGAAGGACTAGGGTGTGTCCTGTAAGGTGGTGGGTGGGAATCAGGCCACACCCTAGGTTGCCATTGCAAAAAAAAAAAGGCGACAAACTTAAATTAAAAAACACAAAACGCAATGACATTTTCAAATGGCGAAGCAAAACAATGCCCTGAAATACTTATTTTAAAATATGAAATCTATCATGAATTGGCCTTTTTTTGTCATATTGGTTCCTAGCTCTGGTGTAGCACTCTGGGCGGGACTGACCAGCGAAGTGCCAGTTGGCTGTTTTGGCGAAGCTATCGGTTCACCCCAAGTCAGCACTTAGAGTTAAGACTAGGGTGTGTCCTGTAAGGTGGTGGGTGGGAAACAGGCCACACCCTAGGTTGCCATTGCAAAAAAAAAGGTGACAAACTTAAATTAAAAAACACAAAACGCAAAGACATTTTCAATGGCGTAGCAAAACAATGCCCTGAAATAATTATTGTAAAATACGAAAACTGTCGTGAATTGGCCTTTTCTTGTCATATTGGTTCCTAGCTCTGGAGTAGCACTCTGGGCGGGACTGACCAGCGAAGTGCCAGTTGGCTGTTTTGGCGAAGCTATCAGTTCACCCCAAGTCAGCACTTAGAGTTAAGACTAGTGTGTGTCCTGTAAGGTGGTGGGTGGGAAACAGGCCACACCCTAGGTTGCCATTGCAAAAAAAAAAGGCGACAAACTTAAATTAAAAAACACAAAACGCAAAGACATTTTCAATGGCGTAGCAAAACAATGCCCTGAAATAATTATTGTAAAATACGAAAACTGTCGTGAATTGGCCTTTTCTTGTCATATTGGTTCCTAGCTCTGGTGTAGCACTCTGGGCGGGACTGACCAGCGAAGTGCCAGTTGGCTGTTTTGGCGAAGCTATCAGTTCACCCCAAGTCAGCACTTAGAGTTAAGACTAGGGTGTGTCCTGTAAGGTGGTGGGTGGGAAACAGGCCACACCCTAGGTTGCCGTTGACAAAAAAAAAAGGCGACAAACTTAAATTAAAAAACACAAACGCAAAGACATTTTCAAATGGCGTAGCAAAACAATGCCCCGAAATAATTGTTTTAAAATATGAAAACTGTCGTGAATTGGCCTTTTCTTGTCATATTGGTTCCTAGCTCTGGTGTAGCACTCTGGGCGGGACTGACCAGCGAAGTGCCAGTTGGCTGTTTTGGCGAAGCTATCAGTTCACCCCAAGTCAGCACTTAGAGGAAGGACTAGGGTGTGTCCTGTAAGGTGGTGGGTGGGAATCAGGCCACATCCTGGGTTGCCATTGGCAAAAAAAAAAGGCGACAAACTTAAATTAAAAAACACAAAACGCAAAGACATTTTCAAATAGCGTAGCAAAACAATGCCCTGAAATACTTATTTTAAAATATGAAATCTGTCATGAATTGGCCTTTTTTTGTCATATTGGTTCCTAGCTCTGGTGTAGCACTCTGGGCGGGACTGACCAGCGAAGTGCCAGTTGGCTGTTTTGGCGAAGCTATCAGTTCACCCCAAGTCAGCACTTAGAGTTAAGACTAGGGTGTGTCCTGTAAGGTGGTGGGTGGGAAACAGGCCACACCCTAGGTTGCCTTTGCAAAAAAAAAAGGCGACAAACTTAAAGTAAAAAACACAAAACGCAAAGACATTTTCAATGGCGTAGCAAAACAATGCCCTGAAATAATTATTGTAAAATACGAAAACTGTCGTGAATTGGCCTTTTCTTGTCATATTGGTTCCTAGCTCTGGTGTAGCACTCTGGGCGGGACTGACCAGCGAAGTGCCAGTTGGCTGTTTTGGCGAAGCTATCTGTTCACCCCAAGTCAGCACTTAGAGTTAAGACTAGGGTGTGTCCTGTAAGGTGGTGGGTGGGAAACAGGACACACCCTAGGTTGCCATTGACAAAAAAAAAAAGGCAACAAACTTAAATTAAAAAACACAAACGCAAAGACATTTTCAAATGGCGTAGCAAAACAATGCCCCGAAATAATTATTTTAAAATATGAAATCTGTCGTGAATTGGCCTTTTTTTGTCATATTGGTTCCTAGCTCTGGTGTAGCACTCTGGGCGGGACTGACCAGCGAAGTGCCAGTTGGCTGTTTTGGCGAAGCTATCAGTTCACCCCAAGTCAGCAGTTAGAGTTAAGACTAGGGTGTGTCCTGTTAGGTGGTGGGTGGGAAACAGGACACACCCTAGGTTGCCATTGGCAAAAAAAAAAGGCGACAAAAAAGGCGACAAACTTAAACTAAAAAAAGAAAAAAAAACACAAAGTCATTTTCAAATCGCGTAGCAAAACAATGCCCTGAAATACTTATTTTAACATATGAAATCTGTCGTGAATTGGCCTTTTTTTTGTCATATTGGTTCCTAGCTCTGGTGTAGCTCTCTGGGCGGGACTGACCAGCGAAGTGCCAGTTGGCTGTTTTGGCGAAGCTATCAGTTCACCCCAAATCAGCACTTAGAGTTAAGACTAGGGTGTGTCCTGTAAGGTGGTGGGTGGGACACAGGCCACATCCTGGGTTGCCATTGGCAAAAAAAAAAGGCGACAAACTTAAATTAAAAAACACAAAACGCAAAGACATTTTCAAATAACGTAGCAAAACAATGCCCTGAAATACTTATTTTAAAATATGAAATCTGTCATGAATTGGCCTTTTTTTGTCATATTGGTTCCTAGCTCTGGTGTAGCACTCTGGGCGGGACTGACCAGCGAAGTGCCAGTTGGCTGTTTTGGCGAAGCTATCAGTTCACCCCAAGTCAGCACTTAGAGTTAGGACTAGGGTGTGTCCTGTTGGGTGGTGGGTGGGAAACAGGACACACCCTAGGTTGCCATTGGCAAAAAAAAAAGGCGACAAAAAAGGCGACAAACTTAAACTAAAAAAAGAAAAAAAAAACACAAAGACATTTTCAAATCGCGTAGCAAAACAATGCCCTGAAATACTTATTTTAAAATATGAAATCTGTCGTGAATTGGCCTTTTTTTTGTCATATTGGTTCCTAGCTCTGGTGTAGCACTCTGGGCGGGACTGACCAGCGAAGTGCCAGTTGGCTGTTTTGGCGAAGCTATCAGTTCACCCCAAGTCAGCACTTAGAGTTAGGACTAGGGTGTGTCCTGTAAGGTGGTGGGTGGGACACAGGCCACATCCTGGGTTGCCATTGGCAAAAAAAAAAGGCGACAAACTTAAATTAAAAAACACAAAACGCAAAGACATTTTCAAATGGCGTAGCAAAACAATGCCCTGAAATAATTATTGTAAAATACGAAAACTGTCGTGAATTGGCCTTTTTTTGTCATATTGGTTCCTAGCTCTGGTGTAGCACTCTGGGCGGAACTGACCAGCGAAGTGCCAGTTGGCTGTTTTGGCGAAGCTATCAGTTCACCCAAGTCAGCACTTAGAGTTAAGACTAGGGTGTGTCCTGTAAGGTGGTGGGTGGGAAACAGGCCACACCCTAGGTTGCCTTTGCAAAAAAAAAGGCGACAAACTTAAATTAAAAAACACAAAACGCAAAGACATTTTCAAATAGCGTAGCAAAACAATGCCCTGAAATACTTATTTTAAAATATGAAATCTGTCATGAATTGGCCTTTTTTTGTCATATTGGTTCCTAGCTCTGGTGTAGCACTCTGGGCGGGACTGACCAGCGAAGTGCCAGTTGGCTGTTTTGGCGAAGCTATCAGTTCACCCCAAGTCAGCACTTAGAGTTAAGACTAGGGTGTGTCCTGTAAGGTGGTGGGTGGGAAACAGGCCACACCCTAGGTTGCCTTTGCAAAAAAAAAGGCGACAAACTTAAAGTAAAAAACACAAAACGCAAAGACATTTTCAATGGCGTAGCAAAACAATGCCCTGAAATAATTATTGTAAAATACGAAAACTGTCGTGAATTGGCCTTTTCTTGTCATATTGGTTCCTAGCTCTGGTGTAGCACTCTGGGCGGGACTGACCAGCGAAGTGCCAGTTGGCTGTTTTGGCGAAGCTATCAGTTCACCCCAAGTCAGCACTTAGAGTTAAGACTAGGGTGTGTCCTGTAAGGTGGTGGGTGGGAAACAGGACACACCCTAGGTTGCCATTGACAAAAAAAAAAAAGGCAACAAACTTAAATTAAAAAACACAAACGCAAAGACATTTTCAAATGGTGTAGCAAAACAATGCCCCGAAATAATTATTTTAAAATATGAAATCTGTCGTGAATTGGCCTTTTTTTGTCATATTGGTTCCTAGCTCTGGTGTAGCACTCTGGGCGGGACTGACCAGCGAAGTGCCAGTTGGCTGTTTTGGCGAAGCTATCAGTTCACCCCAAGTCAGCAGTTAGAGTTAAGACTAGGGTGTGTCCTGTTAGGTGGTGGGTGGGAAACAGGACACACCCTAGGTTGCCATTGGCAAAAAAAAAAGGCGACAAAAAAGGCGACAAACTTAAACTAAAAAAAGAAAAAAAAACACAAAGTCATTTTCAAATCGCGTAGCAAAACAATGCCCTGAAATACTTATTTTAACATATGAAATCTGTCGTGAATTGGCCTTTTTTTTGTCATATTGGTTCCTAGCTCTGGTGTAGCTCTCTGGGCGGGACTGACCAGCGAAGTGCCAGTTGGCTGTTTTGGCGAAGCTATCAGTTCACCCCAAATCAGCACTTAGAGTTAAGACTAGGGTGTGTCCTGTAAGGTGGTGGGTGGGACACAGGCCACATCCTGGGTTGCCATTGGCAAAAAAAAAAAGGCGACAAACTTAAATTAAAAAACACAAAACGCAAAGACATTTTCAAATAACGTAGCAAAACAATGCCCTGAAATACTTATTTTAAAATATGAAATCTGTCATGAATTGGCCTTTTTTTGTCATATTGGTTCCTAGCTCTGGTGTAGCACTCTGGGCGGAACTGACCAGCGAAGTGCCAGTTGGCTGTTTTGGCGAAGCTATCAGTTCACCCCAAGTCAGCACTTAGAGTTAAGACTAGGGTGTGTCCTGTAAGGTGGTGGGTGGGAAACAGGACACACCCTAGGTTGCCATTGGCAAAAAAAAAAAGGCGACAAACTTAAAAAAAAACACAAAACGCAAAGACATTTTCAAATGGCGTAGCAAAACAATGCCCCGAAATACTTATTTTAAAACATGAAATCTGTCGTGAATTGGCCTTTTTTTGTCATATTGGTTCCTAGCTCTGGTGTAGCACTCTGGGCGGGACTGACCAGCGAAGTGCCAGTTGGCTGTTTTGGCGAAGCTATCAGTTCACCCCAAGTCAGCACTTAGAGTTAGGACTAGGGTGTGTCCTGTTAGGTGGTGGGTGGGAAACAGGACACACCCTAGGTTGCCATTGGCAAAAAAAAAAGGCGACAAAAAAGGCGACAAACTTAAACTAAAAAAAGAAAAAAAAACACAAAGACATTTTCAAATCGCGTAGCAAAACAATGCCCTGAAATACTTATTTTAAAATATGAAATCTGTCGTGAATTGGCCTTTTTTTTGTCATATTGGTTCCTAGCTCTGGTATAGCACTCTGGGCGGGACTGACCAGCGAAGTGCCAGTTGGCTGTTTTGGCGAAGCTATCAGTTCACCCCAAGTCAGCACTTAGAGTTAGGACTAGGGTGTGTCCTGTAAGGTGGTGGGTGGGACACAGGCCACATCCTGGGTTGCCATTGGCAAAAAAAAAAAGGCGACAAACTTAAATTAAAAAACACAAAACTCAAAGACATTTTCAAATGGCGAAGCAAAACAATGCCCCGAAATACTTATTTTAAAATATGAAATGTGTCGTGAATTGGCCTTTTTTTGTCAGATTGGTTCCTAGCTCTGGTGTAGCACTCTGGGCGGGACTGACCAGCGAAGTGCCAGTTGGCTGTTTTGGCGAAGCTATCAGTTCACCCCAAGTCAGCACTTAGAGTTAGGACTAGGGTGTGTCCTGTTAGGTGGTGGGTGGGACACAGGCCACATCCTGGGTTGCCATTGGCAAAAAAAAAGGCGACAAACTTAAATTAAAAAACACAAAACGCAAAGACATTTTCAAATAGCGTAGCAAAACAATGCCCTGAAATACTTATTTTAAAATATGAAATCTGTCATGAATTGGCCTTTTTTTGTCATATTGGTTCCTAGCTCTGGTGTAGCACTCTGGGCGGGACTGACCAGCGAAGTGCCAGTTGGCTGTTTTGGCGAAGCTATCAGTTCACCCCAAGTCAGCACTTAGAGTTAAGACTAGGGTGTGTCCTGTAAGGTGGTGGGTGGGAAACAGGCCACACCCTAGGTTGCCATTGGCAAAAAAAAAAGGCGACAAACTTAAATTAAAAAACACAAAACGCAAAGACATTTTCAAATGGCGTAGCAAAACAATGCCCCGAAATACTTATTTTAAAATATGAAATCTGTCGTGAATTGGCCTTTTTTTGTCATATTGGTTCCTAGCTCTGGTGTAGCACTCTGGCGGCGGAACTGACCAGCGAAGTGCCAGTTGGCTGTTTTGGCGAAGCTATCAGTTCACCCCAAGTCAGCACTTAGAGTTAAGACTAGGGTGTGTCCTGTAAGGTGGTGGGTGGGAAACAGGACACACCCTAGGTTGCCATTGGCAAAAAAAAAAAGGCGACAAACTTAAAAAACACAAAACGCAAAGACATTTTCAAATGGCGTAGCAAAACAATGCCCCGAAATACTTATTTTAAAATATGAAATCTGTCGTGAATTGGCCTTTTTTTGTCATATTGGTTCCTAGCTCTGGTGTAGCACTCTGGGCGGGACTGACCAGCGAAGTGCCAGTTGGCTGTTTTGGCGAAGCTATCAGTTCACCCCAAGTCAGCACTTAGAGTTAGGACTAGGGTGTGTCCTGTTAGGTGGTGGGTGGGAAACAGGACACACCCTAGGTTGCCATTGGCAAAAAAAAAAGGCGACAAAAAAGGCGACAAACTTAAACTAAAAAAAAGAAAAAAAAACACAAAGACATTTTCAAATCGCGTAGCAAAACAATGCCCTGAAATACTTATTTTAAAATATGAAATCTGTCATGAATTGGCCTTTTTTTGTCATATTGGTTCCTAGCTCTGGTGTAGCACTCTGGGCGGGACTGACCAGCGAAGTGCCAGTTGGCTGTTTTGGCGAAGCTATCAGTTCACCCCAAGTCAGCACTTAGAGTTAGGACTAGGGTGTGTCCTGTAAGGTGGTGGGTGGGACACAGGCCACATCCTGGGTTGCCATTGGCAAAAAAAAAAGGCGACAAACTTAAATTAAAAAACACAAAACGCAAAGACATTTTCAAATGGCGTAGCAAAACAATGCCCCGAAATACTTATTTTAAAATATGAAATCTGTCGTGAATTGGCCTTTTTTTGTCATATTGGTTCCTAGCTCTGGTGTAGCACTCTGGGCGGAACTGACCAGCGAAGTGCCAGTTGGCTGTTTTGGCGAAGCTATCAGTTCACCCCAAGTCAGCACTTAGAGTTAGGACTAGGGTGTGTCCTGTAAGGTGGTGGGTGGGACACAGGCCACATCCTGGGTTGCCATTGGCAAAAAAAAAAAGGCGACAAACTTAAATTAAAAAACACAAAACGCAAAGACATTTTCAAATGGCGTAGCAAAACAATGCCCCGAAATACTTATTTTAAAATATGAAATGTGTCGTGAATTGGTCTTTTTTTGTCATATTCGTTCCTAGCTCTGGTGTAGCACTCTGGGCGGAACTGACCAGCGAAGTGCCAGTTGGCTGTTTTGGCGAAGCTATCAGTTCACCCCAAGTCAGCACTTAGAGGAAGGACTGGGGTGTGTCCTGTAAGGTGGTGGGTGGGACACAGGCCACATCCTGGGTTGCCATTGGCAAAAAGAAAGGCAACAAACTTAAATTAAAAAACACAAAACGCAAAGACATTTTCAAATGGCGTAGCAAAACAATGCCCCGAAATAATTATTTTAAAATATGAAATCTGTCGTGAATTGGCCTTTTTTGTCATATG